>CDMY01000908.1:55898-97042 GCA_001179505.1 Vitrella brassicaformis | reverse complement strand
GAGAGGGAGAGGGAGAGGGAGAGAAGGCCGGGAAGGGAAACACAGCCCGAAACGCACCACCACACCACCTGTGTGTGTCAGGTTGACGGCTTCTATCGCACTGGCAACGACCTGTGGGCGGCCGAGTGCCGCGAGAGGTCGCCCCCCAGCACCATCATCCGAGTCGAGGACATCTTCCACATCCCAATGCCCATCTTCAACGTCACGCCCAACGCCTCCGATGGGCATCCGAGTCAGCAGGACAGTGGTGAAACGCCCCACGGCATCACCGCATACAAAATGGAGTGGATCGACAGTAAGCAAGCTCGTGCCTGCGTGTTTTTCTTGGGGTGATAGCTCATGTAGCCCCAGGTGGCTCACCCCTGACTCCCTCTCTCTCTCTCTCTGTGTGTGGTGTGGTGTGGTGTGGTGTTTTCAGAGACGCTGGGTGAGTTGGAGGGGCCGCTCTCGGAGAGGGCGCTGGTGGCCATTGCCGAGGGGGTCGTGCGTGCAGTCGAGTACCTGGGCGGAAGCGGGCTCATTCACGGGGACATTCACGTAAGTTAGTTAAGTGAGTCAGTCAGGCAGTGGGTCAGTCAGTTGGTCACCGGTTGGTGTGTGCATTGCTACACCCACACACCCACACATACACACATACACACACGACACGTGTGTGGTCGTTCGGTGGGTCGGTGGATGGATGGATGGATGGGTGGGTGGGTGGATGGGTGGATGCTTATCTATCTATCTATCTATCGCTCAGGAGAGCAATATTGGCGTGCGAGGGCCCACCGGTGGCCCTGACCAGCACGAGTACGAGCCCGTCCTGCTGGACATGGATCGGCTACACAAGCAGGGCGGCGACATCGTCTTCTCCATCCCTGAGGAGGCCGAGCAGCAGCCGGGCGTCCGCCACGAGCCACCGGGGGACCTCTCCGCGGCCCGCGACGTGCAGAATGCCGCCAGGTGCCTCATCCAGGAGTTGAAGCGTCTGGGGGCCACGCAGCGCCTCATTGATGTCTTGGAGTTCGGCCACGAACCCAGCTGCACACTGCCCCAGGACTGCGCATTTGAGGTACGGAGGCAGGAGGCTGAGTACGTACTTACGCACTCTGCCGCTTAGCTGTCAATGACTCAAGTCGGTGCATACGTGTGTCTGTGTGTGTGTGTGTGTGTGTGTGCTGGTGGCAGGGTGGTTGGGTGGTTCAGGTATACAAGGGCCTCTGCGAATTGGGCCAGAAAATTCGCAAGGAGAAGGCGGCCGCTTCCCGTGCGCAGACCAAGGAGCCGCCCAAGGGCAGCGTACCCGCCGATGAGGCGGCGTCGGCCTGCCGCAAGAATCCCCCCATGTCGCCGCCCTCCGTGTGGCCACCGGCCTCCCTCACACCACAGCTCGACGCGGCCAGGCCAATCAATCATGACGGTGGCCCAGACATTTGCAGCACCCATGACCACCACACCAGCAGCAGCACCAGCGCAATCCCGCCAATGGACACTGCCGAGAGGCACAACCGGCGCCAACAAGAGCAACACCACAAGCAATGGCACTCCCCACGTCTCTCTGCCTGATGCATTCACACACCCACACACACTCAAATGCAATGCAAGTCTGGCATGTGCCCACAGGCTCAGAATGGGGCACATGCGTGTATGGGGAAGAGGTTGGCGGAAGACTAACTTGATGGGTAATGCAATATGCATGTGGCATCGATCAAGACAGACAAATACTTACGAGACATTCATTGGCCGGAGCAGTGTCATGGACAATTGATTGAGTCTACACCACACATACATACATCTGCACTGCTGCATCACTTGGAACAGTGCTGTTGCCTCGCTTCCAATAGTCTGTTGAGAGCAGACACAAATGCAGATCGGTTCAGGACGGGATAGACGGCAGAGAGCAACGCCTGCGCGACACGCACACACATGAATGGCACGACACGTTTCATTGATTGCGAGTCGTCGGTTCTTCAGGTACCTGTCCTGGTGCCTTGAACGTTGGGGTGACGCCAGGCTTGTCTGTGAGTTTGTCGACCGCGAGGAAGGCCCGGCCGATCTCCACGGGGGTGCCGTTGTCGCCCTCATCCAGAGCCAGCTGTGCCTGCACACACAGTGTTGCATGCCAGTCTCTCTGTAAGCGCTCTTGTTGTCTTGCCTCCCTCCTCCCTCCCTCCCTCCCTCCCTCCCTCGGGCTCTCTCCGCTGGGTATGTAACTAACGCCCCACATTGGTTATCATTGTTTCTATCTCAGCCCTTGAGGCGTCCCTCTTGGCATGGCGGTAGTTGTCGAGCAGCTCTCGCATTTGCTTGGCTGTGTACCCCACATTGCGATAGCCGACCTCCGTCCTCTTGTCATACGGCACCACCACACCAAACCCTGCACGGCACGGATGGGAGGGAGGGACCACAAACAAACCTCCAGCATCCACCGTCTGGGTGTGACTGACGTGTTTAGCTGTGTTTTTCTGTCAAAGGTGACTGACTGACCGAAGAGGTCCTTTGCGACAGCTCTTTTCTGGCGCTCGCGCCACTTGGGTCCTTGCCCCTCAGCAATCGATATGCCCTTGACAGCTGCGGCATCCCTGAAACGCTCAGCAATCGACCTGCAGGGCAGCAACATGCATGCAACCTGACCACTCAAGATTGGCCTTTTTGCTCGTTGCCTTGCTACTCTTTCGTGTCTTTCTTGTGGGCAGCTTGTTTCTCAGCTCGTGAGCAGTGAGCGACGATGCTCCCAATGAGACTCTCGCTGGCCACCTGCAGACCAGACCATCCGGACAACGGGTGCGACGCTGTGTACAGGTGACATACGTGTTGGGGCTAACGTGGAATGTGCTTCCTTCGGATGGCTTGTTTGCGACAACGCTGATAGGCTCCTGGCCGACCCACAGATACATACAGAACACAGCCATGAATGCTCTGGGGTGGTGCTCTTGTTTCGTGGCTGCTGCACACCTCATCGGGCTCATCACGGAAGTATGCCCAGTGCATTGGCTGCTCGCCTTGGTCCGTCCGTTTCATTACCACGCACACCTCCGGCATGTCTGCACGGCACAAAAGGCCGTCCCCTCCTGTTGCTCTCTCTCTCATGGCCGCAGAGCCCACCGTAGAAGAACCGTTCGTCCAGGTCATCTGTATGAGGTGGCAGCTCGTGAGCCGACATGTAGTCATTGACCAGGCGAAACGGACCTGAACCAAGAAGAGCCCGCAGATGTTTGATTCGTCAGATGCACGTGATGACTTGCCTGTGAGCTCCACATGGAATTCTCTGAGCGCCGTCATGGGTTGACAAGGGTCAATAGATGCACAGCACTCCATGACGGCGAACATCTCTTCAGGTGCACGTAAAGAGAACCGCTCCTGCATTGCATCCATCTCTCTTAATTAATACACAGCACTGCTACGTTGGATGTACGTGGCCTCTCGTCTTACCTGGATGGCCTTTTGAAGCACTTTGCGGTCGTCGTCTGTCAGCGCCGGCCGCATCCTCTTCTGAGCCGGCTCAGCCTCGGAACCCCTCCGCTTCGCCTTCTCACTCATCGATGAATCTTCCAATCAATCAACCCAAACGCTGGGGTTGCACCCGCTGTTTAGTTCACGGCTTTGTTTTCCAGGAAAGATCCCCAAGTCTCAAGCTCGCAATGCTGAAAAACCCTGAACCCCTGCCAAACCCAGAGATTCGCTAGCGGTTTCGTTCGGCATGGAGTGCGACTACGCGTGGCAGGATGTTTTGGAGTGTATCACACCGACTCCCGAGGAAAGAGAGAAGAAGGAGGAGCTGTTGGACTGTTTGCGGCGCTTTACGGCAGCATGCCTAGACCTGGAGGTGACAGTGGAGGTGTCGGGGAGCACCGCATGGGGCGTCGAAACGAGACACAGTGACCTGGACGTCGTCCTCCTTGTCAATGACGTCAGACGATACGGAGAGGGCAAGGTGGTTCTGCAGACCATCTCGAGGGCACTTCAGCAGATGCGCACCCGTCCCGAGGCCGACGCCACGCCGCTGTCGGTCAGCAACTCGCGGCAAGAGGGGGATGGGGCGAGTGCCCAGCACGGTGAGGATGAGACCACCGGCGTGACGCCGCCCTCCCATGCGTCATCGTACGACCCCCTGGAGCTGCTGCGGACATGCCAGTGCCAGTTCGTCGAGTCAGCAAGGGTGCCCATCCTGTCGCTGCGGACCGAGTCGGTCATCTGCGACGTGTCGGTCAACACGGAGAATTCCATTCGGCACACGGCGTTTTTCCAGTCCGTGTTGAAGCACCGGCCGGGTCTGCGTCAGGTGATGCGGCTGCTCAAGCAGTGGATGAAGGCGCGGCGGCTGCCTGGCATGAAGGACGGCGGGCTGCCGTCCATCTGCTGGATGCTGTTGGCCGTCACCTTCTGTGACACCTCGGCCAACCACGAGGGCCTGGCGTCACAGTTCACCTCGTGCTTCCGTCGGTTTGGCTCTCGGGAGCAGCTCACCATGACCATATCCACATTGGTGGCCAGCGGCAGTCACGGCACCGTGCAGCTCACCAAGGACCTCGACGACGTGGCCGCCAGGATCCTCTCGCCACAGAACCACGGCGGCGTGTGGGACGAGCTCACGACCATCGAGGACCCAGCGGCCATCCCAGGGGCCGACCCACCCGCGGACCTGGCGGCACGGGTGTCGGCGGCCACCTGGTTGGTGTACCTGTGGGAGATCCACCGAGTCAACCGGCTGCTGGACGAGGGGCGTCAGGCGGGCAGCGGTAGCGCCATCACGGAGGTTTTGAAGGAGGAGGGCATGGACCTCTACACCCTGCCGTCCGTCATAGCAGACATGCCGCCGGCAGACTGGCCAGGCATGTTCGGCGTCATACTCGCCGAAGGTAGGCAGGCACTGTTGAAGCCACAAGCGGCACACACAGCAGGCAGACAGACAGACAGACACCCCAAGACGGGAGGGAGGCAATGGCTCCTGTTGCACTCACTGCCTGGCTGCAGGTTATCTGAGGGTTGTTCGTGTCGAGAGGGTATGCGTCGACTGGGAGACCTGGTGGTCAAAGGACTTCGTCAGTAGACGCGACGTGAGGTGAGTGACCTGAGCCATGTCCCGTGTAGTCAGCCTCAATACCCGATGCCGACTGACTGACTGACAAACTGCCCGCTCTGCTCTGCTGTGCTGTTCTCTGCTCTGCTGTGTGTGCGGCCACACCACAGGTCTGTAGTCCACGGTCGTCTGTATTCGATTGCCAAGGCCCCCAATCTCGGTGAGATCCCCGAGATTCATCAGCCGGGTGGCGATGAGGGCGGGAAGCCGGCCTTCTCGCTGGTGCGCGTGAGCAACGAGGCCCTGGGCAACGGTCGCGGCGTGCCGTTGTTGTTCAGCCCGTGTCAGTGGGTGTGTCGGCTGGAGGTCATGGTCTACCCTGGTGGTGAGGGCCGCGAGGATGACTTCTGCCTGTCCAAGCAGGAGGGCGGGCGGCTGGCGGCCTTCGAGGCCCTGGCCAGCCAAGCACCCTACTGGCACGCCACCGCACCGTTCGTCAAGACGGCGTCCCGTGGCAACCTGCAGCCTCTGGTGCCCTACTGCAAGCACTGCAGCACCGAGGGCCTGGCCACCGTCAGAGACGCCATCCCATCCCTCAGTGCGCAGCTGCAGCAGGCCAAGGCAGGCACGCTTGTCGAGTCGGCCGACAGCACGCCCCACACAGACGTCCCCACATCGGCGGCAGAGTACATGAGCGAGTGGAGGGACAACGGCACCATGTCCCTGACCAACAGCCACCCCCCTTCACATGACCCCTTTCACCACGTCAGTGGGTGTGCCTCTGACGAGGACGGTGGCCATGCCGCCACTTCCCTGCGGCACACAACGGGCACCGTCACAGTCCCGCGACAGCAGCAGCAGCAGCAGCAGGCCCCCTCTAACCCCCCCACCCTGGCTGTCCATGCGTCACCGTCCCCTGCCCATCGTGACGGCATGACCACCACAGTCCATCATCCCCACCCGGCAGCATCCCCGCAAACAACGCCTGACCCGTATGTGGGCGTGGACGAGGGAGCCGAGGACAGTGATGGCGGGCAGCCATACTACGCCACAATGAGTGGGGGCGCGGTGGTACTACCTAGGATGGGAGACGGCAGAGTGGTCACTCACACCACCATCGACAGCCCCGCGACAGTCCAAGTGATGTCCCCGTCCCCTCCCGCACCCACTGTCACGCCAGCGACGCTGGGGCATCATGGGTTTGGTGGCTCGCTGCAGATCTTGCAGCAGCTGCAGCTCATCAACCACCACCACACCGGAGGAGGAGTGGCGGGGATGACGGCCCCCCTGTCCTTCAACATGGCCCCCACCCACATCCACACACTCAGCCACACCCACCAGCCCTATGCGGACCACAGTGCTCATGAGACGGCAACTTGCGTGTCCGAGAGCCAGCGGAGCATCCGGACGCTGCCTGACACTCATGCTGCATCCTCTCCATCCGTCCTGGACCACCATGCCGGCGGCATCCACCATCCCTCCTACCCATCCTCCCCGCCTCCCGTCAACCTGCATGGAGTCCAATCCATTCAAGTGGTGGGCCACACCACCGCGGCCGTCCCTGCCGCACAAGCACCCGCCTCTCCCTCGCCTGGCCACCACCTCGAGATGGCCACCGTCCACCAGCTTCTCAATCTCTGCAGGGCCAACCCGGACGCAGGACGGGCCATCGCAGGTCAGTAAGCTGTGGTGGGCGAGTGGGTGGGGGGCACGCCCGGGTGGGCTGGGCGCGCCACACGCTACGCCACCCTCAGACAGATACAGGTTGAGGCATCCATGCATTCATTCAGTGTCTGTCTCGCTTTGCCTGTCTGTCTGTCTGTCTGTCCTGACTGTCTGTGTGCAGAGGCTTTGAGGTCGGTGGCGTTGCAGCAGGATTGGGGGAGCAGTGAAGCGAGAGGTGGAGGAACTGCAGCTCAGTTTGCCCCGCATCCTACCTCGAAAGACCTCCAGGCGTCCGGTGAAGACCTCACCGCACCTCCAAACACTCAAGAAAACACTCAGGTACACACACTACACACACGCAGACTTCCTGGAATGTGTTCAGTGCCCCCACGGTTCGTTGCTTGCGGGTTGCATTTTGACCAGTATTCGCTCCCTGAGGGCTCTCCATACAGTAGTCGAGGCGATGAGGACGTGCTGCAGAGCGCCATCCTAGCGCCTACCCACCAAGTGACGCGCAACAACAGTGGCGTGCCGGGCGGCGACGACAAGACGTTGGTGCAGTACCGGTCCTCGTCCACTCCCCTGCCAGCCCCCCATCACAGTCAGCAGCATCAATCGCACCTGCAGACACCCAACCCACACAATCTCCCTCCGACCTTCCAACCGCCCTCAACCCAGCCATACTCGCCCGCTGCTACTGCTGTCACTGCAGGCCCTCCAGCCGCTCCAGCACGGGTCTCCCCCGACTCGGCCCTCCCTGCCTCACACAAGAAGGGAATACCTGACCACCGCCGGTCTGAGGGCTTCGTTGTGAGGCATCACTACAAGGTCGACCGGGGAGGAGACCCCCATGAAGCCGATGCCGAGCGGCGAAAAACGTCGATGGACTTGAGCATGGACGGTGGCAGCTCCGCCCGCCCGCAGACGCCCTCGGACAGTGCGGCCGGAGTGGACGGCATGTCGCCGCCGCCTCCACCCCCGTCATCTGTGCCTGTGCCCCCTTCACAGTACGCCAGAAGGGGGAGAACCGACGCCGGCTGGAAGCTAGTCAATGCCCCACCTCCACCCTCTTTGCCGCCAAAGGCCCTGAGAAGACATCAGGACCCCAACCAGTCTCCGGGTGAGTGAGTGAGAGCAATAGGAGGGCGGGAAGCCAAGGTGCCGTAACGTCTTGTCATGTTCTCTCTTTCTTCTTGTGCCATCTCTATCTATCCTGCGCCATATATCAATCAGATGGCACCCCCCTGTCGTACGGTGTCCACCCTCGGTCGAGCCTCCCTCGCCCCTCCCCCTCCCCCCAGGCTGCAGTTGCGACCCCTACTCGCCTGAAGGATGTGGCTGCTGTAGCGTCCCACCCCTCTCCATCCGGCGCCTTCCATCGGCGATCCGACACGACGACCGACGCCATGGTCACCAACAGAGACAGAGGTTTCGAGATGGCGGGTTCGAGCTCCTCTGGTGAAGGAGGACAGCACGAGTCAACACCAAGCCGGCCGAGGGCAAAGATTGGACTGACTGGAGGCCTTCTCGGACACGCTCTGGGCCAAATAAAGGCGTCTCGTCAGTCTCTCCCCAATGCCGGCGGGCGGACCGCCGCTCGCCACAGCAACGAGGAGGACCGGCCATCGCATTCTCGTGGCGAGCAACCTGGCCGAAGCAGCCACCATCGCGACGATGACCCTCCCAGAGGCTCACCCAGTGACGGGCACGTCATCGATGACCGAAGACGACGGCCAAGCCTCACCCGCGGCCACGACCACGACCACCGTGGACAGGGCGACGTTGTTGCTGAGGACCGACCAAATGGCTTCTCACCCATGGTGGGGCTTCGCCGAGACAACAGGCCGACTGGAAACGGAAATGAGGCGTATGGCTCATCGAGCCCATTGGTACGGAGCGACAGCGTCCGCCCACAGCGAGCTCCGCAACACGAGCCTTACGCAGCACCAGAGACCGTCTTCTTGCACGCCGAGGCCTTTCGCTCCAGCGAAGACCGTCCTCGTTTGGCATCAGTCGAGTCTGCAGACGGCGCTTACAGTTCGTCGCCAAAGCTTCGTGGGCCTGGCCGGGACGGGCCGTGGTCGTTCGAGCGAACCAGAAGGGCGCCGGTTCTTTCTAGACACCGTGAGGACAGCTCCTCCGAGGTGACCACTGAGAGCGCAGTTGAACCGCTACCGAGGACGGGGGCCCCACCAGAAGGAAGAAAAGATGCTGAGAGGACAAGAACAGCGCAGCATCCAACCGAGGAGAATGAACACATCGGACAAGAGACGCCAAAGCCGAGAAAGAAGATTGGTGGATTGGGGCTTCTTGGGCATGCACTACGAGACATCCATAGGGGCGCCGCCAAGGAAAGCATGTAGATGTCAGTTTGCCACGTCCTCGGCAGCATGCCTAGACCTGAATGGAGGTGACAGTGGAGGTGTTGGGGAGTAAGGCATGGGGCCTCGAAACGAGACAGAGTGACCTGATTGTTGTCCTCCTCGTCAATGACGTCAGACGATACGGAGAGGGCAGGGCAGGGCAGGTCAGGTCAAGCAAGTAGTCCGATTG
Organism: Vitrella brassicaformis; assembly: GCA_001179505.1. Taxonomy (NCBI): domain Eukaryota; family Vitrellaceae; genus Vitrella; species Vitrella brassicaformis. The sequence continues at coordinate 87,822 of CDMY01000908.1, read as the reverse complement.
AGTTTTCCTATGACTGGGATACATACGAAGCATTGATGCGACCTCTGGGGCGAGCGATTGTAGGAAGGTGGCGTTGGAGGGGCCGGTTGTCTGTGTAAAGGACGTCGTGAATGGTCTTGACGGTGCACCACAGACAGCGTACATGCATGTGGGTACTGTGCGTGCATGCATCTTTTGGGGTTGCGGGGTGCGTTCCTCTATGGATGCCTGTCGGTCTCTCACCGTATTAATGAAACACCAGGAGCCCCTTCCTTTTGGGGAATTTACAAATGAACTTTACCCTTCCGGAGACTGCTAGATTTGTCCGGCGGAACGACCCTTTTCCGTGATCATGTCAGTCATCGAAGTCAAGACGACGCCCTACAATGATCAGGTTTGTTCCAAGAGTCGACAAACATGAGAAGTTAGTCTGCTGTCATCGTTCAGAAGCCCGGCACATCGGGACTTCGGAAGAAAACCAAGGTTCAGGCTGCTCACCGGGTGAGATCTGTGTGTGGTCATCAATGAGTGTCTGTGCAGGTATTCATGGAAGGCAACTACCTCCCTAATTTCATCCAGTCGATCTTCGACAGCCTGCCTGCAGACGAGCTGAAAGGTAGGCAAGGTTGCAGCGAACGGACGTTTTGCAATAGGATGCGTGACCTGCAGGTAGTACCATTCTCGTCTCCGGCGACGGACGCTTCTACAACAAGGACGCCATCCGCATCATATGTGAGATTGCAGCTGGCAACGGCGTTGGGACCGTGTGGACAGGTACGCGGTGCCGACACCGGGGGATGTGTTTCGGAAGGTCAGCCGTTGACTTGCCGCAGGGAAGGACGGTTTGTGCTCGACGCCGGCAGCTTCTGCTATCATTCGAGAGCGGGAGAAAGGCATCGCGTATGGCGGGATCATCTTGACTGCATCTCACAATCCAGGAGGGCCAGAGAACGACTTCGGTGTCAAGTACAACACGAGCAACGGTGGGCCTGCCCTCGAGGCCCTCACCGGCAAAGTCTTCGAGTGAGAAAGAGAAAGAGCCAGCCGCACTACGTCGAAGATGAACAACCATAATAATGTGCCCTTATCCTGGCAGAAAGAGCAAAGGAATCACCCGCTACCTCAAGGTGGACTTGCCGCCTTTCGATTTGCACGCAATTGGGACATACGATCTGGTGCCTGGGAAATTCAAGGTGAGTCGGTGGAGGTATGTGGGTTAGCAACCGGGAGTCTGCATATGCCCCTTCATCGACAGGTCGAGGTCATAGACCCAACAGAAGACTATGTCGCGTTGCTGAAGACCATCTTCGACTTCCCGAAGCTGCAGACGTTCGTCAAACGACCTGACTTCTCAATGGTCTACGATGGTCAGTGGCGAGAATACTGAGACGCCCACACAAGTCTGAGTCGGATGAGAAGAGCTCTTTTTTTGCCAGGAATGCACGGTGTCGCTGGCCCGTATGGTAAACGCATCTTCTGTGAAGAGCTTGGTCTCCCGAGCTCATGTCTGACGAACTGCGACCCGAAGGAGGATTTTGGGGGAGGCCACCCAGACCCAAACCTTGTAAGATCGCGTCACAAGAGGACGTCACGCTGGTACAGCGTCCTACCTCTTCCTGCAGGTGTATGCTCACGATCTTGTAGAGGTGATGAAAGTCCTCAAGCCGGATTCCATCATAGAATCAACACCGGAATTTGGAGCCGCAGGGTACGCAGGCAACAAGAAGACGTGGTCTTACTTGATTAATCTGGCTGCATTTGCCATTACTGCCTGGTTAGTGATGGCGACTGTGACCGGAACATGATTCTCGGAAAGGGCTTCTTCGTCACTCCTTCGGATAGCGTTGCAGTCATTGCATCTTTGGCTTCAGCATCGATTCCGTACTTCAAGAGCGGCCTGAAAGGAGTAGGCAATTATTGTGGGACGACAGATTGCCTACTCCTTCCCTTCGTTTTCCAGGTTTCTCGCTCAATGCCGACCTCGGGTGCACTGGACCGCGTCGCAGAAAAGATGGGTCAGACAGCGTGTGTGCTAAGAAGATAATAAGAAGCGATGCTGACTTTCAGGTTTGGCCATGTACGAGACGCCGACTGGCTGGAAGTTCTTTGGCAACTTGATGGATGCTGGAAGGCTGTCGATTTGTGGTGAGGAGTCTTTTGGGACCGGAAGTGACCACATCCGCGAAAAGGACGGCATCTGGGCGGTCCTGTAAGTGAGACGAGTATCTTGACATTCTTTTTCTTTGCGTGCTCTATGACAGGGCATGGCTTTCGATTCTGGCCTTTAAGAACCAGGTGCAAAAGCGCGTTCACTGCAGCAATGAAAAGCCGCCATCGACAAATTTGTGCAGAATACGGCCAAGTTCCTCTCGGTCGAACACATCGTGAGGGAGCACTGGTCCACGTACGGCCGCAACTACTACAGTCGATACGACTATGAGGGATGCGAGTCAGGGCCAGCCGAGAAGATGATGGCGAATCTTAGGGAGCTTGCAAGCAAAATCCAGGTAGCGGACATTGCAATGATCTGTTCAATAATCGCATTGCGTCATGCTGGGGGGTTAGGCGGGAGGCATTGATCAGTCGAGTATCAGCCCTGAACTCGCAACTTACCCTATCGTGAGAGCAGACGACTTCGAGTACAAGGTTAAAAACGCAGCTCGGGAAGAGAATCAGGAAAAATGGGTTCATTCGTGCAGGATCCGGTTGATGGAAGTGTCTCGAGCAAACAAGGCATTCGATACATCTTTTCCGATGGGTCCCGCATCGTGTGGAGGCTTTCTGGTATTAACTGAAGTTTCCTTTCCCTTTCCTGTTGACGGCATTTGAGGATCAACAATTTTCAGGCACTGGGTCCGTCGGTGCAACCATTAGGGTCTATTTGGAAAAGTACGAGTCCGATAAGGAGAAAATGGACCAACGCACTGAGGTGAGGTGAAACGGATACATGCTGGACCAGTTCTCCGGATGATTTGGAAAATTCGTTTCTATTCAGGACGCGCTGCAATTGCTTTCCCTGCTGGCGGCCAAAATCAGCAACCTAGAGGCATTGACAGGCCGCACAAAGCCGGACGTGATTGTAAGAATCCACTCAGTTGCCGAACATCAATCATTGGTCTGTTTCGATTTCAGACCTGAGAACAGCTCATGAAGGTTCTAGGTTCCTTCTCTGCAATCGAGAAAAGGCCCAGTAGGCGCTGATTATGCGGTGGCGTGCCACGTCTCCAGATTTTTGTGCTTTTCCGTCCGTGAAGTGGCGTAGTTGATGAAAACAGTGTTTTGTAGCCTTTTCACTGGTTCGGTCGACTTGCTACAAAGCTCGAACATCAGGACATAGCGTCGATATGACATCTCTGACGAATTGCAACTCGTCGATGGCATCCATAGGCTGTTGAGCTCTTTCAGATTCTTCACCACTGCGCAAAGACACAATGAGCAGGACGCGTAATCATGTATACATGATCTCTCACTCGTAGTCTTCGTCTGAGTCGTCGTCGTCTCCATCACCCATCTAGTTCAAGTGAAAAACCGTCAAGTCAATCAGATGCTTTGGCTCCAATCTTGTTATCATTGAGTGTTGCCTGATTGAGCTTGTGCATGTATATTCGATTTTTGGCAGTGTCCGCATCCTGCCATCATATGGCCGACCACGAGTATGAAGGCATCTTTCAGCATTTCTCGCTCACTTGGTCGTCATTAAGATCTTGTTCTGACTCCGGTGACTCGTCCGACCACTCATCTCCGCTCTCACCGTTTTCGCCTTCTGTGTTTGTAGGAACGGCCTGGTGGTTCGCCTTTGCGGCTGCTGATTCCTTTCCTTGGTTCTCCTTCTTTAGTCTAAGGGACACAACACGCGATGCGTATGTTGCGCACCTGAAGGAAGAGGCTGCAGAGGCTTACCTGTGAAGCGATTCCGACTCTCTCACAACTGCCTGGAGAATTCGCGGCATTGCTGGTTGGAGGGTGTTTCGGAAAGCGTCGGGAATGTTTGATTCTGGAAGCTTGACGAGCTGAACCAACCGGGTCATCCCCACGACAAACCGCTTTTTTACTCGCAACCTGACGAGGGAAGAACACTGTCACAACGCAAAAACAAAACTCCCTTGCTGACCCCTTTTTCGTAGACATGCTGCTGACGAGATTCAGCCAGGTGTCCAATAACCCGTGCAGCTCGGGTTTCTGACGCAAAGAAAGAAGACACCATTCTGGCTCGTTAGGCCCATTCAAGACATTCGGCAGACCTCGATTGTGCACGAGACGAACAGAAGAGGGTCGTAAGCAAGAATGTTTCCCCACAACGAGAAAACGGCCATCTGGTAGTCCCGGGCAATCAAGTCACAGTCCTCTTCGGTTGAGGCTGCATTCCATCCTTTGTCCTTCATGATGCCCCAGGTCATGCGCAGTACAGGATCGATAAGGTTGTCGATGGGGCCTCCTCCACCGGCGCCTTTCCCCGTCTCAATCGCGAGAACGGCGCACTTCTCAAATAGGGGATTGATGATGCAAGGAACGTTGACGAGTTCCAAAACGCGGTTAGTGTCTGTGATTCGGACAGCCATCTCCATCAGAAGCGCGACAAAGCTCTTTCCGGCACGGTCGTGATGCTGCACGAAAGGGCAGGGACCAAAACACTCGACCAAATCACTTCTTGTCTCTGGCCCTACGTGTCCTACGTGTAGAAACCCCTCGAGGCCGTGGTAGACGAAATTTTCGATCACTGGAATCATGAACTCAACCTGAAAGAAAAATTAGTGAAAAGCGTTGCTGCAAAAACCCTCGTCCCCATGTTACAAGGTCCGTTGCCCATCCGTGTTGACAATGAAAGGGAAACTCTGGGCTGAATCGATGCAGCAAAACGGAAAAAGGAATCGATTTTCAGACATCTCCACACACCCACCTGCCGCAGACGACACGATGGATATGCACAAAATGTTGCCAGAGTCCGCTTGAAATCGGCTCGTTGGACGTCAAAAACGCCAAAATGGACACTCCCTGCAGTAAGAGATAGGAGGCAGGCGAAAACCAGCCAGGAGAGTCCGTTCTGTTCGTGTCAGCGTACGTCCTCAAGAAAGTCGATCGCGTCAGGCTGGAAAACTTTGCAAAGAAAAGGGGAAAGGGCCGACTCAAGAGACACGAAGATCTTCGGGTCCGGACACGCCTCCAAGACGGTTTGAATCGTCTTCATCACAGCAAACGCCGACAAATCTGCCTCGCCGTCCTCTGACTCGCGCATGCGAAGATAAGCTACAACTAGGCCCTCGATAACCTTCTGAGCGAAGGGGACTACTTCAGTCTAGAAGTCGTCGTCAACAAGCATTACCGTATTTCTTGTTACGTGTCGATTTTCATTTTGTTTCTCTCACCTGGAAGTTCTCCACTAACGTCTCAAGAGTTTCTACGAGATCTTCGCTGTCCGTTGAATAGATGGCGGATAGTAGCCGGTCGAGGCATGTCAAAATGTTCTGGACAGCGCGGAATCCCTCCGTAAAAAGCCTTTGTCTCTGTCTCCGCGCAAGGTTACCTTTTGAACCACGGGTTTCAACGCTTTTGTCTTGCAGAACGGCTTGAAGGCAACGCACGCCGCAACCCTGACAGGTTTTTCAGAATCCTCCGTTGCCGCAATGAGGTAAGAGAAGAAGTTGAGGTGCAGCAGGGGGTTGCTGATGTTCTTCTTTTTGGACAGGGCAGTAAGGAGCTCTGAATACGTGCTGGACGATGAAGAATCGAAATTTAGAGCGAGTGTTGTTGCACCTTCTCCATTCTGGTAACATACCGAAGACTTCGATAGCGAAGAAACTTGTCTTGACTCCGGACATCGGGCAAAATGTGGATCTCGATCAGCTGTTCAATCGGCAGACTCCGTTTCTTGTCGCATACTGTCTCGGCGACACTCTCGATCTAAGACAAATGCAAGCGGCGTGAGGAAGATCTGGTGGGTCAACGTACCATTGTGAGAGCGCCAACTTTCAGCATCCCCATGTTTGCTTGCTCGCTTTGTGATGAGCATTGGTATCTGCAAAGGCACGATGACTTAAGTCGTTTCAATCACTGGCATCTTGATCTACCTTCGAAGAATATCGTGTGTTTGATTCAGGATAGTCGTCAAGTTGCCTTTCCCGCGATATTTGCACAAGTCGCGCAAGAACTCAACGGCCGCTTCTCTTGGACTCTACAGAGATGAATGAAGATGGTGCGAGTGCAAAAAGCTGCTCCTGCTCGAGACCTGCATCGTCACGAAGACGTCCTCCTCTCCTCGGAGAAATTCCTCCGGATCATCTTCCCACGTTTCCACGTCATCCGCGTCGTAGCACAGGAGCGGGAATACAACCTGAAACAAGAGAGGATACGGAAATAGCATCCAAGGCGAGTACAAGAATTACGTGGGAGATGATGGGGGCAATGTGGGCTTTCAGGGCCTCGTAGGTCGCAACGTGCTCCAGGCACGATGAAAGGTACTGAAGCTGCGGTTTGCGCAAGCAAATGCAGAAGATGTACACAAGATAGGTGATTTGTAACTTACAATGATGTTGAGCATACGTCGGCTGATCCAGCATCTCTGTTGCGCCTCTTCATCAAGCAGAAAAAGCATCGATTTCAGGAACTTTGTTGCCCAGTTACCAAGGAACTGGCGGGCCCAGTCCTTGTCTTCAGAATCCGACACGAACGAAGGGTTCCCGTACCGCGTGAAGAAGCGGTACGCGATCTGGAGCGCCCACTTCTTCAGCTTGTATTGGGCCAAGTCCTCTCGCATCGACACGTCCGGCGGAAGAATCTCAGAGGGGACTATGAACAAACAAGAATCTCTCGAGCAGGCAATGCCTGCGCATTCTTTGCAGCAGTCCGCACCTTGCTCGCGGAGAACATCATCTACGAGCTGCATCCACTGGTTGGCTGTTTGCCGTATCGCGGGGGCTTTCGAAAGCGCCATTTGTGTTGCTGAGAAATAATACCTGCAGTGAATGAATGTAGAGCGTGCAAGTGCCCTTTCTCTTGTGCAGGCTCACTTCAGGATCAGCTTGAGCATAATCGCACAATCTTGGCTTCTCAAGCCCATCCGAAGCAGCTCAACGCCAAGAGGCAAAACGACCGGCACGGTCTTCTGCATGATCACAGTGAGTGGCTCTCTGGAAAGGCAAAGCAGGTGGGACGGCAGGTAACGAACGCTGCAAGTTTTTTCACCTGTTGTCATCGGTCTTCATCTAAGAAGAACGAAGAGACAGGAGAGCCCGACCACTTACTTTCACGACTGCAGTCGGCTGTTCTTTCTCTGAACTGACCTCATATTTCTTGACAAGCCGCCTAAGAACAAGAAGTGCGCAGTAGGTCTGCATCTGATCCCTCGATGCAAGCGCCTGACAGTAGAGGCAATGAGGATAATGTCAGGTGCCTCGGTGTGTGCGGCCACGTACGAGAAGGATGCTGTCGAGCAGCTCTGGCCAGTAGTCAGGGAAGTCGATTAAGACTATCAGCCTGATGCACTCATCGAGCTGAGCCCTGCAGGCGGGAGAAGAAGGGGCAAGTTACCAAGTGATGAAGTGCCTTGGTTGGAACAGTACATCTCCCTTTAATGCACCTCAGATTATGCTTGGTGCATATCACCATCGCGTTTAGAATCTTGGAACGTATAGGCTGCTTCTCTCCTTCCCTGAAGCCGATTTTCTTCTCCTTGAGAATGGCTCTGTCCTGTTCTGATTGTCCCGCGTGCCGCTCGTCGATCTCTTTCTCATGTTTCAGGTCGTCCTCGGGGTCCTTCCACCTGTGGGGCGAGATGAGAGACTGCATCATTCCGCCGCCAGTGACTTCCTCTCTTCTCTCAATACCACTTCCGGATCTGATTCTTGAGGGCAACAGCAGCAGCCAGCCGGATCGCCTCATCGATCTGAAGGAGGTGACACACACACACACACACGCACACACACAGAACAGTCCCTCGGGGGGTCAATCAGTGATGTATTTACCTCAGATGATACGACAATGTCGAGGAGCTGACACATTAGTCCCGGCGCCTTGTCGATTTCTTCTGACCTCTTCTCTGAGTGTTTGCGCTCTGCAGAAAGGCAAGAACAGAGAAAACTCGTGACAAAGTGGCCCCTCTGCATCGAATCATGCTGATTTCAATGATTGCAATCCTGCACATGTATTCTCACCCGACTCATGAGGGGAGAATGACCTCCTGAGAACCTCGACAAGCTCCTCGAGGCTGATGCAGCGGCACGCCATCTTCACAAACAGGGAACAACAAACAGACAGCGTCCAGTGGTGGGTGCTTGTCTCGAGGGAGCGTGCCTACCGTCTGTTGCTCTCACAGATCTCGTTGCTGCTTGTCTTGGCACTGCCGTCCTTCCTGCTCTTCCATCCGCTCGAACGAGATAGATGCAATCCAAACTCGAAAGCAGCAGCGGTTTCAGGGAGCACCCTACGCGGCCTGCGGCCAAGTCCTCTCCGGAACATGGACATGGGCCAGAGGTGATTCCGCTTCGTTTGAGATATGGAAGGGCTCTTACTTAGCTACCTCAATCCTGATTTCTTGACCAGACAAAATCGCTTGACCGCATCATGGAGTAAGCTTTTGATGAGGGTGTCTCAAGATGACTGATGATATGATGATGATGTTCTTCACAGGTCTCTCCAGCTTCGCGGAGGTGGCTGTTATCGTGTCTGTTTACCTGGTGATCTCCATCCTTGCCCCTCTGGCCTTACGAAGGAAGAGGTGTCAACACATTCAGCCGGATACCGGCGCTTGCACCGAGCACGAGGAGGGCAGCCACGCGCAGGTGAAGGCGGCAGCTGTAGCATCCGCCTGTGGTGGTGTGGGCCAGTTGTCCCTGCCCAGCCGCGGCGAACCGCAGAATGGAGATGAGTCGCCGACAACTCGCAGCAGCAGCGTCAGCAATGGGGCCACAGGGAGGGCCGGGGATCCACCTGATGGGGCAGAGCCAACCAAGTGCTCCAGGGACGTCCCCCTTGACCGCTTCCGCAGGGAGCCCGTTCTGCTCCTGCAGTCCATCTATGACGTTGTCCAGGTGGGAAAGAAGCGACAGGCACACCCTCACCTGATGCAGCATTCACCCACTCAGTGCGACTGTGTTTGCGCTGCAGATAGTGTTGAGCGGATATGTCGGCATGCTGGGTGTGTCATCTCTTCTGAAGAGCCTGCCGCATTGCCCCCTCATTATCTGGTGTGAGCGGGGGTCTTTCGACCTCGCCGCTAAAGAATCAGGTAGGCGATGGCAACCCGAAATAAACCAATCAACGCCAATTGAGGCGCTTTAAATACGTCTGTTTGTTGGCTTGTCCCCCGCCTTTCAGCTTGTGCCGTCGCCTGGCACGCATTCTACTGGTAGGGCCAAAGACCACCAGTGAAGCGAAAGAGGGCCCCCCATGGTCGGGTCGTTGTGCAGGTTGAAGGTGGCTGATCTGGCCGATACTTTGTTTATCATCGCTCGTCAGAAGTGGCAGCAGCTGAGCTTCCTGCACGTCTACCACCATGCCTCCATGCTGCTCTTCTGCTGGGTCATGCTCAACGCCGGATTCGCCGACGACATCATTATCGGACAAATCGCCAAGTCAGACAGACCGACAGACCGACAGATAGTGCGAAGGAAGGAAGACAATGTCAGTATGGGTGTGTACGTGACGTCCGTGCAGTTGCTTTGTTCACGTACTCATGTACTTCTACTACCTGCTGAGGGGCATGGGGGTGCGCATCCCACGATACCTCAAGTCGTGCCTCACTACAGTCCAGATGGCACAGGTAGGTACACACTCACAAGAAGTCCATTGATGGAGTGTGGGGGGGCAGGCAGCCAAGACTTGTGCGTGCCAAAGAACGGGTGTTGTGTTGTGTTGTGGTGTGTTGTGTTGTGCTCCATCATGGGCATGCAGTTTGTTCTCCTGTCTGGGCACTCCCTGTTGGGGATGCTGTTTGCCTTTGATGTGATACCTTTCACCCCGCCCGTCCCATCGTGTCCGCCCCGGCTGATGCTGCTCGAGACCTTGTACCAGATGACCATGTATATCCTGTTCCAGGACTTCAGCCGAACCGCATACAAGAGCAGCAAGGCGACAAAGGAGGCCTAGGAAGAGCGGGAGGCAGGGAGGCAGGGAGGGTGTGTAGCTAGCTGGGTTGGGATGAGGGAGGGGAGGGGGGCATGCATGGTTGCATTGCTTGATGCGTACTTGTACAGAAGTGAGCGTATACATATGCAGCTGCTTTAGGTTTTGTTACTAACGGTTTTGAGCTGATCTCCTCTGATGTGTATATCATGACTGGCGCGGGACTCATTTAATGCATTATTGGCATGCTAACGATACCGTGTCGATACAGTGTCGATCACGCACGCACACACACACACACAGTTCAGTGACGACGGAGTTCTCAGGGACACGCTGCGTGGTCATGTGGGCGTGTCAGCCCGCCGCGCTCCTCATCACACCCACACACCGTCACCTCCATGAGAAGACGTTGATTCATACATATACAGCACAGCACTTGCATCAACTAGCGAGTCCAGTCCACAAGTATGTACAAGAAACATAATCAATCACCGGTGGTCAGTCCACCGGTGGCTTGTCTGCCTGCGCTGACACTTCTATCGCCTTCTGCCTCCTCTGCTTGCCTCTCTCGGGAGCCAACGAGTCCATTCCTGATGGGATGCCAGACGAAAGGACAAACAAACAGACATACACACACACACACACACACTTAGAAATGGGTTTGGTCACCCACCCGGCCGTGTAACTCGGCCGCTCTAACTGCGAGCGAGAGGTGTTGGGAAGATCTGCTGCTGCGGCATTGGGATTCATGATATAATCATAGATGCAGGGTCTGCGCACCTTGCGTCCTCGAGGGCCGCGTGTTGCTGCAGATCTTGCTTCATGGTCCGGCGGGCGTTCACTGGCAACGCAACGCTCTGCAGATGAGGATATGCTTGTGTCGCTAGTGCGGAGCTTGCCGGACATGCCCGCCATTAAACAAAGGGTAAGTCGGCGGGCAGCAAGCAAAGGAACAAGGATATCGATGGATGAATAATTGCATTCACGTTCCATCAGGATGGAGCCTTGAGGCAGCTTCGTGCCCATTTCCCTCCTGACGGAGCCTCTGAGTGGCCCAAGGGAGTGCGTGAGGCGGCCAGCGAGCTGTTGACGACCGATAGCAGACGTCGGATCCCGCTGTCTGTGCAGATCTGTGTGGCCACTATCTTCGACCTTCGACTTTCGGGCCATTTGCGACCAGTGCCCCGTTCCATCTCTGAGCGGTCCGAGGAGGAAATCAAGGCGTACCTTCATCTCGCACGGAGCGGATTTGCCTCTGCGCTGGGGCTCGATGCCGGATCCACCACCAGTCCTGGGCCGGAGGACAACACTAACGGCCTTCGACGGACCACTGCAAAGCGACCAAGCCGTCGGTCCCGCTCTTCTCTTGCCTCTGATACCGCCTCACGAGAGCCGCCCTTGCTGGAACGGCAGCCAGACGCGCAGCAGTCGGAGGAAAGCATCACGTCTGGTTCCCCTCCTGTCCCTGCGTCGCCCCCTGGTGCTGCCATTGAGTTTGAGGAGTACTGGAGCGAGCAAGACATCGCAACGGGGCTCGCGCAAGGCACTCTGCTCAAGGGATCTCTTCGGATCCCTGCCTTCCAAACCGACGTCGGGGTACGTCAGAAAGGGCAATGATTAGACAGACAAGACTTGGAGGCAGGCAGGCAGGTAGGAGGGAACAGGCAGACAGACAAGACAGATAGAGAAGACACATACCTTCTTGGTTGCTTGCTCACTCGTAGCCTGTCTTTGCTTCATTCATGTCCTTGTATCTCAGCATGTAGTAGTCAAGGGGTCTGCTGTCGAGGCAGCAACACAACGATATCGCCGTCACCTCGGTGCAGAGGCCGCCCCATCGCCTTTTCCTGCGCCCCACTCTGCCAGCAGACGGGAGGGAGACGTCACCTTTAACACCTACCTGGTCACTGGTACGCGGCAGACCACACAGGCAGGCAGACAGCTTTGTCTGACGCCTGGGTGTGTGTAGGCTTCCTCGGCCGTAATCGTGCATTCCACGGCGACGAGGTGGTGGTCTCTTTCCGAGCCAGGCGGCGGCCGACAGGTGCAGAAGCCAGTGCATCGCCACAGACCGGGGAAACTGACGACCACCAACTAGCGACTGACGGGCACACATCGACCGAGGGGCCACCAGACGGCTTTGCTGCAGATGAAGGCCCTTCGCTTTCCGGCGAGGCGTCACCTTTATCTGACCGGTGTCGTGTGGTGGGCGTGTCGAGTCGGAACATCAACAAGAACCCCATCTTGGCGACCATTGCAAGGCCCTCTCGCGGGGAGGACGGGGCGGGACCGGAGGTCATCAAGGCTCAACCCAGGCAAGAAAGAAAGACACCAAGCGGCCGCACCGCAGGTCATGGCATGCATTTACTGGAATGAATTGATTCACGACATCTTCTTCGCCCGCATACATACATCAGGGACCTTCGCCTGGCGTCTTTCCTCGTCCACAGGGCAGATGTGACGCCTTCCACCCTCGAGCAGTTGGAAAGCATCTGGACGACCGATCGAGCCGCTCTCGTTCTCATGAGCTTCGACGCTTGGCCCAAGGAGGCCATGGCACCAGAAGCAAAGCTGCTAGGCGGATCAGATGCCATCTTGGGGGCTGAGGGGGACGCTGCTGCTGAATCGCACGCCATCCTGGGTCGGGCGGTGGACGAAGATGGCAATACGATGGATGCATCAGACACAACCTGCCTGCACACCAATCAGCGTAACGAACCTGTTCCTTCCCCTTGTCTGTCTGTTTGTTCAGTGTGGCATGGACTAGAGCACCGACCGTACGCTTCCGAAGTAGTGTGTGAGCTGGAGGAGAGGCTTAACGGGCCACAAGGCGCAGCGTCTGCCAGCAGACCCCCGTGGCTCACCGAGGCACTCAACGATCCCAAGAGGAGGGACATCCGAGACCAGACGGTCTTCACCATCGATCCGCCAACCGCTAAGGTACCAACGCAAGCAAGAGAACCCGACAGACAGACGGACACGAAGAATGCTTCCGTGTCCATTCATCGTCCTCCCCTCGTCTGTCTGCCGTCTGTCGCCATTTCAGGATCTGGATGACGCAATATCGCTTGAACGTCGCTCGGACGGCCGTGCGCAGATAGGAGTGCACGTGGCTGACGTGTCTCATTTTGTCACCGAGGGGACCTTACTCGATCAAGAAGCCAGAAAGAGGGCAACGACTTGCTACCTGGACAACAGGTGAGAGTGAGTGAGGCGACGAAACGCCCATAGTACACCAGTATGTACCCTCCTACATCTGTCTATCCGTCTGCTTGATGCATCTATGTGTGTGTCTGTATCGCATTGCAAGGGTGTATCCAATGCTTCCTGCCCCGCTGAGTGAGAACGTATGCTCGCTGCTGCCCACAGCGCCCCGACTGGCATTCTCTGTCTTCTTCACTATGACGGCTGATGGTCGGCTGCTCGACGAACCGCCTCCGGTCATACACAAGACCATCATCCACTCTAAGTGAGCCAGCGATACATGACATATACATGGACCAACACCATCGATCATTGATTGTCTTGCCCTCCCACCTGTCCTGGCAGGTGCCGGCTGGACTATGTGACGGCCCAACGGGTTCTGGATTCGTTCGACCACGGACCATCGCCTGATGGGCCCACCCCCCCTGCATCCCTTCTACATGACATCGATGCCGTGAAGGAATTAGAGTGTGTGCGGCGTGTGGCTGGCTCCTTTGGCATCCCCGAGGCCGTTTCGTGTGACCTGGTGACCTTGAGCCGCATAGCGCAGAGGAGGCGGGAGAGGCGGCTCCAAGATGGGGCCGTGACGCTTGGGCGGGCCGAGTCGGAGTGTCGTTTGATTCTTGGACCAGACGGCATTCCCGAGGGCGTTGATGAGGAGGAGCCCAGCAACCTGTCACATGAGCTGGTGGAGGAACTCATGATCCTCGCAAACCACGTCGTCGCCAAAATGTACGTTCACAGCACGCCACAGCCGACTGGCCTCACGACAGAGCGGAAGCACACAAAACACACATCAGTCAGCTACGTCGTGTCAACTGATGTGTCCACTTACTCAGGTTGATCGCTTTGGACCCCCACAGCGCCATTCTCCGCCGGCACAAGAACGCAGAGACCAAGGCCATCAAAAGCACACTCGACACTATCCCTGCCGACATCAGGTAACCAGACATTCCCACGAACGGGACCGAGAGGAAGGCAAACAAGGCGCTACACACAGTGGCTCGACTCCGTGTGACTGACGTAGACATTCTGCTCGATGGCTGCCTCTTGTATGTCTGCCAGGCGGGTTGTGTACGAGACGCTGGGCAGGCCGGAGATGCATGAGGACAGTGACGGGTCGACTCTTGAGGGTGGCGGTGTGGTCCGTGACGCCAAATCTTACCCCTTCTCTCTCCAGGCTCTTCTCGACCTCTGCAAGGCGCGCCTCAGCCCAGCCGCATACCAGGTACACACGCACACGGTAGCCGAGATTGCCCATACCGCAGTTAGGCTCATTCGTGACTCTTTTCGCCCGTGCTATGGACCCACCTATCTATCTATCCATCAGGCGGCCTCATTCGCTGCTCTCACCGAGTTCAACCCCGCCGAGTACTTCGCAGTGGGGTCATCGACCGAAGACACCTGGGGGTAGGCAGGGCAGGCAGAGATACACACAAGAGGGGGAGGGGACTCTCAAAGTTGACCTGCCCTGCCAGGCACCTGTCCTTAAGGGATGTCGTGTGCGTTGTGCGTTGTTTGTGCAGCCACTGGGGCCTGGCTCTGCCGGCATACATGCACTTCACTTCGCCAATTCGTCGATACGCCGATGTGCTCGTACACAGAATGTATGGATGTGTATCCCCAACCCACAATGCCCACTCAAGAAGGAAGGAAAAGCATGGCGTGGGTGTGTTCCTTTGTCGGATGTCCTCCCTCATTTGGTCTGAATGACATCACTCAGGCTGACGGCGTCTGTGTACTGTCGGCCGCTTCCATTTGAGCTCAAACAGCTACAGGTAGGTATGTACGGACGGATGAGCAGAACAACAGCAAGTGGGTGGGCATTCAATCAACTCACTACATGTCGTGTCACTCAACGGCTTGGCGCTTCTGCATTGTTGCAGTCTGACTGCGGGCAGTGCAACGAGAAGAAGAAGAGTGCCGAGGTGGGCGGAGAAGTGAGTGAGTGGACTGAAAGAGAGACCACGCAGGCCGACCTTTTGGCAAATGAGGAGGTATCCCTGTGAGGCTGCGTTGTATGTGTGTGTCAGGATGCCCAGATCGATTGCCGCAACCTGTTGTTCAACGCCTTCCTCCAGAAGCATCACCCGGAGCGGGGCTGGCCTTATGATGGCGCCGTCATCACCAGCATCATCGTCCCACATTCACGTGACCAAGACACAGAGGAGGTACCTAGCCAACGACATGGATGCTCTCTGCCACCGGACCCAATTGTGTGTGCGTGCGTATCTTGATTCCACCTGCCCATCAGCTGAGGAGGCGGTGTGCTGTTGTTTTCTTCGTTCCTCTCCTGGGACAGTCGAGGTGACTGACTCTCAACCAACCAGAGATGGATGTGCATACATGTCGTCGGTTGTGTGGAACACACAGGTCGCTCTCGTTTGACAAACTCGGCATCGATCTGCTGTCGGTCGCCGGTAGCGGTGGGCAGCAGGAGGCGTCAGCATCTAGTGAGGAACGTGTCTGCGAAGACGAGCTGCCTGGATATGTCGACGTCGAGTGCGCGGTTGAGACATCGTCTGTAGAGAGTGTGCGTGTACAGCATGTGGGTGGCGGTGGGGCGGCGGAGACACTGCGAAGGGGCATGTCCCGGCGGGTGTATCTCACTCCTGGGACTCGCAGATGGTCGCTTTCCTTGGCCATTGATTGACGCAATCTGACACGCCGATGCACATGACATAATGCGAATTGCGGCTGAACGGCCAAGAAACCCCCCTTCCCTGGCCCCACACTAGCCAGGATTACACTTGTTTTGGTTCCATTGCTGGCAAAGCGCAAAATGACGGCTGAGTTTGGGTACTTTCGCCTTCCATCCTCTCGAAACAGTGAAGAATGGTCCCATGCCAAGAAGCCCAGCAGTCCCGTCGCCACTCATGCACCGTCTGTGGACTACTCCAGTCGTCCGTCCTCCGGAGGAGCCCCCACTGCTGCTGCTGCATTCAGCCATTCCTTCACATTCGGTCCCCAGGTGTTCGACGTCAATGATTCAGAAACGAGACAAAACCATGGGGAGACGGGGGAGACGCCACGAATCTCACTGGAACCGCAACAACAGGACAAGCCGAAGCGGAGAGGGGAGGGGCATCAGCTGAGGGCATCTCATGAAAGAATACAGCTGATAAAGAGCCAAATTGCAAGGCTGTCTGCCGAGGAACTCTCTTCTAAGTGGGTGAGGTCCGCGATGGCGAGAAAGATCGTTGGCGTCCGTGAGAGGGTCAATCGATTCGAGCGCTCGCTTCACCTCATCAAACACCGAAGAAGGTAGACTTAAAGCAGGAGGGCAAAGGGTGTCGCCCGACTGTCTCGTATGCAAATGGTGCCTATTCTTCTCTTCTTTCTCGGGCTCGGGCACACACACAGGGAGCTGAATCGAGCAGCGACATGCATACAAGTGGCAAAGTAGCCAGGGACAAGGGAGCCCACACAGATGGTCTTGTTTGTGTTGTTTGTGCAGGCACACGTCCGCGGCATGTTGGCTCGACACTTGTATCTCCGTCTCTGCAGCGAAAGGTTCCAGGTGTCCGAGGTCAGGGCGAGACACTTGTCTCTGAAGCTTGAGTGGCAGTTGGACGACATGATCACGGCATGTAATGCAGCTCTGCTGAGACACGAACATGGGGCGGCGGCGAAAATACAGGTATGTATACTGATACACGTATGGATCTGTGTTAGCCTAGCCCATCTGTGTATGGTATGTGCGTACGTGTCTGAGTGAGTACGTGCTCTAGCTGTCCGTACGGTACACTGGTCAGCATGACATTGTATGTTCGTTTCGTGTGCTGTGTGTCGGTCATGTAGACATTCTGGCGCAGGTGGTTCCCACAACGGCAATGGGTGCTCTATGACAGGGCAGCCAGGCGGATTCAGGGGGCCTGGAGACACGCACAGAGATTGCACCAACAAACAAGACAACACACGTGAGTGAGTGGGTGAGACCATGCATTTGAGGCCGGCTTTCGTGTCAGCGGACGTCGGTGTGGTGTGGTGTGTGGGGTGGCAGGCAGGCCATCCCTTGCAGAAACACGGCGACGCCCTTGAACAGCCCCAGCGTACCAGCATCCCTTCAAATTGCGGATCAACCAATCGTTCTGGCAATTCCGACAGCCGGGGGCTACCAGAGAGATGAGCAAAGCTTTGCCAGCTTCTGTCTCGCCTCTCGCGATGAAGACAAGAAGGTGGTGGTGACCAGCACACTGGTGCACAAGACAGTCACATCACCCGACGGCAAGGACCAACCGAGGCATCGGTCCCGCTCGCTGGAGGCCCTTAATGTGTCAACGAGGAAGGCAAAGCGGAGGCGGAAGCCGACGGGTCCAGCGGGGATTGCGTTCAATTTGGACAGACAGCAGGCGGAGTTCCAAGGGTCGAAGAGCGGTGGAGCCAACTTGTGGTGGAAGCCAGATTGGTGAGTGCATTGTCGATACCGATGGCATGTCTCTGGCCCACGCCGTGCCGGCAGACTGCTGTATATGTCTTCGAGTGTACATCAATCATGAGGAGAGAGGGCTCAACGGGCACGTGAGACTCTTCCTACCCGTCCCAACGCGCACAGGCATAAAAACCGTCACGATATGAAAAGCTGAAACTCGACGGTTGACACAGTAGGCGGGGACGGTGGCAGGGTATCGGCGTCGCTGGCCTGAAGGGATGCTATCCACAGAGCCAGCCTGGCTTGCATACACACAATCGGTGTCACCCATGGTCTCCACTTGGCCTGCGAACACACGATGCGAGTCTCGAGTGTGTCGTGGCTCCGTGTGTCATCCATCCATCGCGTTTCTTCTTACCATCCATACGCATTCTGTCTGAGTCACTGAACCAATCTTGAGAATATAAAATGTAAGCAGCGATCCTGCGATGCCTTCCGTGGGCATCGGCGAGACACCGACTGAAAGACAGAGACGGGGAGGGAGATGGATGCCTGAGTGGGGTGGCCGTACCAGTGATGTGTATCCATCTCTGGCCGCCAGACAAATAGCGGCCTTCTCTGGCCTCCAGCCAGCGATTAAAAAGGCAGGGCAGCACGAACACAGCAGCAAGAAGGACACCACACACGGCACGGCACGGCACGGCACGGCACGCTCTCCCTCCGCACATTACCACTCGTCTGTCTTAACTGAGCCGTTTCCCTGTCAAGCCAATCGTCAGCCCTACCTGTCTGGCCGCCGTCCAGAGTGGCGTCGAGGGGGGCATTGGAGTTCGGTTTTCCCACGACCATGATGTCCGCCCGCCCCAGGTGCAGCTCGTGGCTGTGGTTGTCTTGTACGACGGCCTCGATGAAGACTTTTCTGCGTCAAAACCAACAAAGTGGACGCACACCCCTGGGACATATGTCGGTTGATCGTATGCGTGCCTGTCTGTCTGTCTGTCTGTGATGTGAGTGAGTCGCTGATTGACTGAGGGTGCGAATCGTCAATTGCGGGTTACGTGTGGAGAGCACTGCGCACACACAAGCACGCACACGCACACACACGCATGAATGGACCCTTGCTGGCTCATGGATGACAATCGACATTTACTCACTCTTGAGCAGTTGGATGAAGATGACGCCTCCGAAGTGGAGCATCTCCTCCTCGGTCATCCTGCCGGTGGGCGAAGCGCGCTGTTGGTGCATGGCTCATCTGTGTCACTTTCTTGCTTTGCTCACCGTGGGCCCTGCTGATAGCCGCGGAGGCTCCATTTGCTCGCGTAAGCAAATGTGCTGACCATGCTCTCCCCACGGCCGACGTACTTCGCCTGCTTCTGGTCGTTATCGACGTCGATCAGCAGTGATCTCGTCATGTCGATTAACATGGCCCGCAGCCGCCCTCCCCACCGTCCCGGAAACATGACGTTCGTCAGGTTGATGTCTCGATGAATGACCTTGGCAGAGCGGCAACTCTCGAGGTGGGCCATCTGATACTTCATGAGCTGGCCCAGCTCGAGAAGAGGAGCCACAGCTGATACTCGGTGGTACAGCTGGCCAGGCACGTCTCTAAGTCCTCCAACACCTCTGTGCCGCACACATACACACACGACACATAAATGGATGATGCATTCATTCATTCACGTGTGTCCGTCTGTCCATCTACGTACGCACCCCCTCACGGCTTGCTCATGTCGAACCGGTACACCGGCATTTCCTCCGGACCCCATGGCCAGCCTGCAGGTAAGGAGGTGTGGACGATTCATTCCCTCTGTGGAGTGCCCGTACCTTGCAGGGGCTCGCCAGCATTTGGGTCATTGTCGACCTCTCGAAGGTCACCAGCTCGGGGTCGTCCAGAGGGTTGTTTGTCTGCACAGCCAGATGCAGCCAGTATGGACGGCCACACGAGTGGGGCGTATCGATTGGTTGGTCTCACTTACGTGCCGCTGCCCTCTGACGTGTTGGTCGAAACGTCTGTCTTCATGCCCTTCTGCTCGTGCGCCTTGATGAGCTCCGCTTGGCAGCCTGAAAAATGACCGAACAACGAGAGGGAGGTCCAGTAGTGGGAGAGCATGACGGCAGTGTACGGTGCGGGCGTTCTTGCACAGGCGTGTCTTCATTAAATGGCTGGGTTGCAGGAGTTTGGAAGAAGTTCTTTTTGCTGGCGGAGAACGCTCGTCTCTGTTCCGCGCGATTCTCGCCATGGCCAGGGTTGGGTTTCAGGGTTTGAAGCCCGTGACTGCGGGGGAAGATGAATGTGCTGCCTCTCCTGCAGAATGAACCATGTCGGCTGTCTGCGGCTGCCTTTTTCTCTTTCATTTGCAGTGACTACAAGTCCATCCTCCCAGATCGCGAGCTGGCCAGTGAGCTCGCCTCTGATAAATGAATTAGCGTGTTAGCACTCATTGAGTCGGCGTGAGTGCCCTGGGGAGGTCGGCCTCCTCGATAGGAAGCCTCGGCCGACACAGAGGCCATCGCTCATTGGATTCTGCTGGCAGCAAATGAACGACGGGAGAGATGTCCACCTCTGTGCCCTTCTTGTCAGCCGTGGTTGAGTATAGCTATGGCAGCGGCGGCTTCATCTTCATCTGCTGCTAGCCCTCAAGCAGAGGTCAGTCAAGGCGCACAAACACATACACACGTCGTGTGTCAGAGCATCACTGACTCATTCGTTCGTTCGTTTGATTGTTCGGTTCGTTAGGCAATGGCGTCCCCGACGCCGTGCCGTTACAAGGAGGGCAGTCGCGTGCAGATGGTGACCAGCGGGCGGGAGAAGGGCAAGCAGCGGTGGGTCAAGGCCGACGTGTATCGCCTCGATCAGACCAGCGGGGCGGCGAAAGTGTCCATGAGGGAGGTAGGGGGGAGAGAGGAGTTCCGTCTGGTGGTGCCGCATAGCAAGACCAACACATCACCGCATGACCAGCAGGTAGAGTACACGTGGCGTCCACACGTCCGTCCACTCACCCATCGCATGTGCGTGTGGTGTGTGTACGCCCAGGCGCATGGGGGCTTCCGCCTCACTCACAAGAACTCTGCTCATCAGGAGGATTACACAATGGTACACGCACACAGCCACACTCGTGACGCGGCTGACTCTCATGCGCCTTCCTCTCTCGTTGTCTTGTGTTTTGCTTCAGGCCCCTCGTGGTCTTGGCGACGACCACCTGACATGTGTCTTCAGCTTCATGACCCCCCGCGAGCTGTCAGCCCTCCCAACCCTCTCCAAGCAGTGGCCGCAAGTCCGCAAGGGGGCCCTTCGCCAGCAGACACACATCGACATCGACTGCAGCACCGAGGCAGACAGCCAATTCTGGTACAACATGACCACTGAGGAGGCCTTCCAGCTCGGCAAAAAGCTCGTCAATCTGACAGCCCTCAGCCTCGTGCAGCCATACCCCGACCAGTCGTGGTATCTGGCCCTCGACCTGGACCTGGACCAGTCGTGGTGTCTGGGCAGCATGATAAGCGTCGTGGAGGGTCATGCGGACGGGCGGCGCGAGGCGCGCGAGAAGGAGGGGCACCAGCACATGGCGGAGGGATCGCTGGAGACCATCGAATTCACCACCGCCACTACCACCATTACCACCACCACCACCAGCCTGCCCTTAGACCTTCATCATTCATTCTTCGCCCCGCCCCCCACTCTCCCTGCCCTCAGGGCTGTCACTGGTGCCGTCAGAGAGCACCGTGAGCTGGCCGACAGGGGCTGGAAGATGCCCGCACTCGAGTATGTCGATCTAGGGGGGTTGGATCACAAACAGCTGGGCCGATTCATCAGGTCGTCCTCCTCGCTGAAAGAGGTGGGAGGGCGGCGGAGCTGGGGGGAGTGGGCGACTTTGTTTGAGCACTTCCCCGTCGCATCCGCCGGCCGGCCAGGGCCGCTCAGACGCCTCCGGACCATCGGAGGGATCGCACGTGGGGGCTTCGAGGGGGAAGAAGTGAGACGACTGCAGGTAGACAATCATCACACACGGGAGGCCTCACCTGTTGTGCACACACACGAACTGTGTCCTTCTCTCTTTGCTTCTTTCTAGGATGTGCTCTCATCGCGTGGCTGCCGCGAGGCGTTGACGAGCCTCGACGTGGAGATCCCACCGTTCAAGGACCAGGTCCTTGAACACCTGCTGGCTGTCGACGACTTCATCAACACCTGCTGCGTCTCGCCGGACGTGCCGCTCAGCGTGGAGATTTTCTACGCCAGTGAGGGCTTCGAGCTGTCCCTTTTCTACGCCGACGACTTCCCCTCTCGCCCCTCCCCCTTCATCAAGACGACCATCCAGGAGGCGGCCCGGCGGACGTCGCATGTGTCGTGCACCATCAGTCAGGACGACATCACTCACCCCATCCACACACCCAGCCAGGCGGCCATCGAGATCGCATCGAGCCTCTCATTCGAGTGCTGGGGGTTGGTGGTTCGCAGTGCTAATGGCTTCGGCCCCCCACCCGGCACCACCCCACCCACCCCAGCCATCATCGAGCACCTGCAGCCATTCCCGAGGGCGAGAGAGCTGCGTGTCTACAGCCCTGTGGGCGGTCCTGTGGGCCGGCTGCTCGCAGAGAAGATGCCCATGCAGGTGGGGCGTGTGTGGTTTGATGTAGCGGTCAGTGCACAGGATAGGATCGGTGTGCTGGAGGCGCTGGGGGCGGGGAGGGAGGTGGGAAATGTCCGTGTAGGCGGGGAGGGAGATGCGGTCAGTCTCACGCAGGGCGGCCCCTTTGACGGCTGGGGGTTGAATCGCCTCCCGTCGATTAGCAACATAGGCATGCGCTTAGAAGGTATGCCGGGAGCGCAGTGAGTGCAGGAAGGTGCTCGTCGATTCATCTTGTGTGTGTGTCCATCCGCCTTGCCTGTGTGTCGTCATTCAGTGCCCCAAGGGTTGGAGGCCTCTGCCGCCGCCGACATCATCCGCGACGGCCTGTCGACTCTGCTCAACACTGGTGTCCGCGGCCTGAGGCGTGTGGCGGTGGAGCTGCTGGATGAGCTTGGCGACCTTCGCGATGCCATTCGTGAGGTGATCCCCTACGGCACTCGAGTGGGCGGCTTCACCATCGACACACGGGAACATGATGACGTTGAGGACATTTCGCTGTTGGCAACTCGTGGCCCCTAGACGGTGAGAGCAAGATACCTGTAGTTCTGCTGTCTATTTTCGTGTGTGTGTGTGTGTGTGTGTTGTTTGGCCAGGCTGTCTGTCTGTATGTCTGTCTGACAGCATCGTAGTGTAGCTGAGAGACACCACACCCAGTCACCCACAGACCAGACACAGAGACAGGCAGGAGGCACCAAGGGGGAGGACTGGAGGGGTGGATGCGTGAGAGGGGAGGGTGTCCTGCCTGTCGGTGGGGTGGGTGGGTCGATGGTCTCAGGTGACTGGCCCGTGTGAGTGCATGGATGAATGAGAGAATGAATGAGGACCCTCCGTGTGGATACCGGGACTCCTGAGCGGACGTGCGTGTGCGGACGTCTGTCTGTGTGTGCATCTCTTGCCAGCCATGCACTACCACTTGTCTCTCTGCGGTTCATCGGATTGCGAAAAACACTGGGAACCTTTCCGACCAGCTAGCTTGCGGACGGAAGGAATGTAGATATGGGCCGCGGGATCGCGTTTTCTGCTTCCCAACGCCGCAATAAACGCAGTGCGTTGACTCAACAAGTTGCCACACGCAGCATGTCATCCATACACACGCACACGTGGGAGGAGAGGCTACCATCCATCCATCCATCCAACCATCCAACGGGGGAAACATACACGTGTCCGCATCGCACGTCGCCAGCTAGCTACTCACATGCAGCACACACACAGGAATCATGCATCCGTGCTTCACGCATCGCATCAGTCAGTCAGGTACCCACCCACACCCACACCCACGCCACACACACATAGAGATACGGTGTAAACCGTACCAAGCGCCTGCCTGTATGCATGTACCTACGTACGTCGGTCAGTCAGTCGGCCGGGGGGGCTGGGAGCTGCACCCGCCCTCCAGTGGCATTTGATTAAACTTGCAGCCAGCCGACACACACACACACAACGCCACTTCATTCACACATGACTGACTGACTGGCTGACTAAGAGCGTGGCCACTCAAGTGGTAAGAAAAAGAGAGGAGCCCAGTACTAACTGGTCATTCAATCACCATCTATCTAGTGGAGCACGTAGCCACCCAGCCTTGAGAAACACCGAGCCCGTCCGTGTGCACATCCGATAAGGGGGTGGATCGTGAGTGAGTGTACGTGTATTGTATGTGTGCTGTGAGTAGGTGGCGTGTGGGCTGAATTATGTGATGTGTGTGTACGTGCATTTGTGGACAGCAAGGCAAGGCAAGGCGCAGACGGAGACACACGCGTACGGGAGACGAGCTCGACACACGGGCAGCCCAAAAATGTGAGAAGAAAGATTGATTCCGGCCAGGCAGGCAGGCATCTGTCTTGTAGCACGTGACACGTGCGTAAAAAGTCACTATCCGGCAAACACACACACTCTCCTCCCAGCCACCGCCACACACACCATCCGGCAAAGACAGAGGACAGACTCACTCAGACGTACTCACACACCCCACGTCAGACGAGGACACACACGCGAGCCGGGTCTTTTATCCAAATGCCGTCCGTGAGTGAGAAGAGAGACCGAGAAGCAGCGGGTGTAAGGCAGACCAAGTTGATTAGCTGACCGAGAGGGACGGACACTCAAATGGATTGTTGGAGAGATAAGATAAGACAGGAGAAGACAAGACGAGACGAGAGGAAATACTTGGATTGCATCAGAGACTGACTGACTCGTTTTCAGCGAGCGAGCGAGAAACGAGAGCGCGGAAAAGAAAAGGAGGGCAAAAAACGACCAGCCAAGAGAAAGAAAGAGGAGAGAAAGACACGGACAACCTACCTATAACCACAGGACAACCAAGTCGTTAGTTACATCACGCGGACACCCACCCAGCCCCACCCCACCCCACATAAATACAGACCTGCGATGCAGCTCGAGCGAGGCACATGTCATGTGTGCTCACCCAGACAGACAGACAGACGAACAGATGGATAGACAGACAGACAGATAGATAGATAGATAGCCCAGCCGGCTAGCTACTCGTGCGAGGCCTGCTCTGATAGATGGGTGGATGGTTGTGGGCCGACAGGAGGCAAGAATGAGTAGACCACCCGACCTAGCTGACGCCCGTGGAGCAAATGTGGACACCCGGTGTGTGCCTCCATGTGCCGCCCAGCTGTGTAGATGGAGAGACAAGTGGCCATCATAAAAAATGTCAGGTGACTGACGAGCAACACCCCCTCCTGTGCAACTTCTTCCTCTCTGTCCGTCCGCCCGTCCGTGTTCTTGTCTAAAGCCTAAACCATGTAAAGGCCTAAAGACCTGGTGTGGTCACATACACGTGCACCTACATACATACATCGGAGGAGAAAGGCAGAAAAAGACAGACCATCCAAGGATTACTGCGCACACACAGGCAGCCACAGACACACCGCACACGCGCACACAGGGGCAAGTAAGTATGTAAGTATGCAACGCACGATAATGCATCCCCTTCCCCAGCTCCCAGTGGTGTGGCGCGTGCACGCGTGTGGCATCACTCCTGCCTCCGTTCGACGCGCAGAAGCCATCTGAACAGCCAGCTGTCTTGGTATCTGTCTGCAGCACTCAAAATTGGCAGCCAGGCACACCACCCGCCACGCAGCCCCCGCCAGTAGGAATCGACCAACACACCTCCGCAGCCCCTCGTGCAAGGGAGCGAGTAAGTTAGTTATCCACCCACAAACCTTCCCTGATGAGTGTGATGTATGCAGCGCACGCATGGAGGGAGGGATGTGGGCAGACAGGAATGCACGCAGGGGGGAGGGAGTGAGGGAGGGCGGGCAAGGGAAGAAAGAAGGATGACTGGGGACAGACAGGTGTGGATACAGACGACAGGAAACAGCGCTGTGTATGTATGTGTGTATAGGATGCATAGTCAGCTGAGCTAGTCAGGACAGTGGACACGTTGATCGATGCACACGCACGCACACATGACATGGACGTACGGATGTATGTATGCATGTAGGGTATGGACAGTTTAGTACGCATGGGGGGAAGGGGGCCCTTGTAGCAACACATTAGCAGGCAGGACACTCTCGGTATGTTGGTCTGTCGATCAGCCAGCCATCCATCCACCGACCCACACACTACAGCACACCACAACCGACCGGCCGACCAGTAAGGAAGTGAGCGAGTGAATGGCGTGTGCAAACAATACGACAGAAAGACAACCAGACAGACACACAGACAGACACACAGATCGACCGACACCCAGGCACCCCTCCCCGCCCACCCGCCATAAGAGATACAGAGGGGCGGGGTTCGACTCCGTGCAGCAGTCGAGTGGTGTCTATGCCATCGTTGCCCGACCGCACCGTACACGCACACGGCGACCGACTTAGTGTCATTAGAAAAACACCCGAGAGAGTGAATAAATCAGTGGGTGAATGGGATGGTAGTAAAGGCACACCTTACTTATTACGTACACATGGATGACAGGCACGCAGGTGAGTGAGTGAATCAATCAGCCCACAGTGGGGCAAAAAAGCGACCAATCGATTAGAAATCCCAACACTCAACAGCTCGGGCAGACACAGCAGGGGTCGGGGAAAATAACCGAGACAAAAGACGCACAAGACAAAACATGAGCCACGAAGGCAAAATGTGTGCCGCAGGTGATTGAGAAACATGGGCTGCCTAGCTGGCTGGTATGCTTGGTGTGTGTGTGCGTGTGGGTGTGTGTCACTGGCTGCATGGTGGCGCCCGTTATGTCTGTCTGCTGCTGCGTCGCGGTGTCTAGTATGACCTTTAAGGGCCGATAGGATAGCTAGACGAGAAAGTGGCAGAGAGGGAGGGGGAGGGGAGAAGGGACGGACGAGCCGCACACATCCATGCTGACACACACACACATATGCACACGGAGCGTGTCTACGTATGTAGGTATGCATTTATGGGTCAGGGGGCCACAAGACGCGAACATCCATGGAGCCGGGCAGGTACGTACGTACATGGACCACAACGTACGAAACAAACACAACTAAGTACGTACCGCATGCAATGGAGGGAGTGTGTACGTATGTACGTCTGTATACATGTGCGTGCATGTCAATCGGCCGAACCGATCCATCTGCCCGTCCATCCATCCATCCATCCATCCCTGGCGGAGGCGGTGGACAGACAGTGGACCGGCCAGTGGCCACCAAAAACAACACAATAGACCAACCAACCAACCAACCAACCAACCAGGCAGACTCAGGTAGTTGCCGTGCCCCCGATCCCAGCACATGTACACGAACATGAGCGTATGCAACTGCCTAGAGCTATCGTTCGATCGACCCTCTCACAACACGGCCGCCCCGCCCCTCCCCTCCCTCCAGATGATCTGCGCCACGCCCATGTGTGAGGACGGGCGACTGAGTGAGTGAGTGCGATCCGTCCGTCCCCATGAGTGAGGACGGCGGACGAAAGCTATTCCATGCGATGCGATGGGATGATGTGAATGGACCCAGGAAGGACCAACGACGACAGACAGACAGACACACAGAACGAACGAACGAATCAATCGATCACTCAATACATGCACGTTCCCTCAGTCAGTCAGCGATGGACAGAGAAAAACGAAGGCCAAGGGATGAGGAGAAAATGAACCAATGAGTGAGTGAGTGAATGAGTGACAGACACTCGCAGAGGATGCGCAGAGACTCACGGCATGCATTTATGCGAGTGGCCGATGAGGATGGATGGATGGATGGTGAATGGATGCTGTCTAGGTATGTCGGTGTGTGTGTGTGGGTGTCCTACAGTCAGTCAGTCATAAGAGACTTGATCGTTTGAAAATGTGGCTGCACCACAGTTAGTTGATTGAAAAGCTCGCCAGACAGCTGGCTGGCTACGAGCCGGCTCAGCAGGTTCCATGCGATCCATCGATGCGATGCACACTACTTGACTCGGGTTCCTCACCCACCGATCTGCCTTCAACAGATAACACTCTAGACTAGCTGATCACGACAGACAATCAGTCAGTCAGAAAGACAGACAGACAGCACACGGCGGCTCTCTTGACCTATCGTCGCGACGCGCATGCATGCATGCATCCATCCGTTCATTCACTCACGTGCGATTCGATCCAGCAGGCTAGCAACAAAGGCAAAAACCGTCACACCAACGAACCAACCAACCAGCCAGTCAGTCAGCAGTCGAAACAAGTGAGAGACGGACGAGAAACGAACGAGCGAGACATTCCACCCAGCATCAGTTGACACCACATGGTGAGTCAGCGCGACACAGAAAGAGGGTAAGCAAGGACACATGCAGACACAGCCAGCCAGCCATCCATCCATCTTGCCCCCTCCCCGTGTCTCTCCCACCCATAAACCCACCCACAGGTTCACCACACCCATTGAACTCTCAGGCAGATGGACACCCATGTATTGTATGCATTCACACATGCACCCATGCACCCTGACTGACTACTACGGCCGGCCACGTGTCATTCGTTGGTTCCTTCATCATCGGTGGTGGATGCGGCCCTCGACAAATCCGCCGATGGAGGGAATGGGACTCACTCCAAAGGCGGCGTAGCGAAAAAAGAGCTAATTCATAGCATACCCAAGTACGCAATGCATGTATTCATGTACCTACGTATGGGCGAAGGGATGGAGAGCCGGCCGGCCGGCCAGCCAGCCAGCCACATGACGTGACATGAGATGGACTCGCTTCAAACTAGGGGGGCTCGTGCCTGCCTGCCGCAACACACCACACCACACCACACCACACCAACATGCATCAACACACGCGCACACAGAGGCAGACACAGGACTGGCAGGCAGGGCGGCTGTCATGACCACTAATGGATGAGGGACTGAGAACTCTTGACAGTGGATGCTCTCCTGCTCTCTCTCTCTCTCTCTCTCTCTCGCTTCCTTACTGCCCGGTTTGTTTTGTCCTTCCCTTCCTCTCTTGAATGAATGAGTGCAGTGGGTGGGTGGATGGGTGGCTGGACGGGTGTGGCGATGCATGCATGCAAGTAACCGATGGTGGATAGACAGATGAGAATTTGACCGATCGTGTGTACGTACGTACGTGTGTACCTATCTATGCTTGCAGGTATGTATGCATATGTATGTGTGTATGTATGCATGTGTGTACGCACCAGTCAGTCAGCTCCAACAACAAACAAACAGATCGCGTCGGTGAAGCGGCATGCACGCCGTTCTCTTGAGCATTGTGCGATCGCCTTCCTGTCTGTCTGTCTGTCTCTGTCCGTGTGGTTGTGTGTGCGTTTCGACGGCAAGAATGCGAGCGAAGATTGTTGCGCCCCGTCATCCATCCATCGCCGACACACCAAAGGCGAACACCAACCACACCACACCACCCGGGCGGCGGGCCGGCCGGCAGGGAAAGCCGCCTTCATTCAATACACAATTCGATCAGGATCAAGCTAGCTAGCTAGTGAGTTCAAGTAGCAAGTGAGCAAGTTAGTGTCCATCACGCACATGCACCATCAGTCAGTCAGTCAGCCAGTCAGCATTCGGTTCAGGTGATCGATCCTTTGAAGGCAGGTCAGTCAGTGCACGGGTGGGAATAAAGCCACGCACACTTTCACATCAGTCGGTAGGTAGTCAGTCGGTAAGTCAGCACCACACGCAGTACGGGGGCGAGCAAGTAGCAAGTGACGAACCAAGGCAGGCACCATCTATCTATCTATGACAACAACGCACGGCACGGACGGATGAGGCGAGGCTTGCTCGAGTCAGTCAGTCAGTCAGCAGTAAGTGAGTGAGCCAGTGAGTGAGTCAGCCCAGCCCGGAACCCTCCCTAACTCACCCACCCACCCCGTGGTTGTATTCCCGCCCATCCATCCAGCAGCAGCAACAAGGCGACGTGGCCGACCGAACAGCGACACTCAGGGGGGATTGGCGGTGACACATAGATAGATAACACACATCCACGCGTACAAGGACAACAGGCGAGTAGTGCACAGTTTTTTCCGTTCATTCACTCAGGCTGGACTGTTTGCTGTTGGTAGATAGCTAGCACACCGTAGTAGTCACCTCTGTCTTTCATCCATCCATCCATCGAGTACCATCTATTGCCTTGATCGTTCAGCAAGCGACGCATGTCTAGCTATTGTGTGGTGCGGATCCGTTCTGGCCTACACTATCGCTGGTTGGCGGGCTGGCCCTCCAGTCAGCAAAACAAGAGACAGCAGGGAAATCAAACAACCAACCCAGTAACCAACCAACCAACCAACCAACCAGCCCAGATCTGGGACGAGAAAATCCCCTGCCGCGCCTCTCTGCCACATGTCATCAATCACATCACGTGTCATCACATCAATCCAATCCGCTCATCTGCAAAAACACTATCTATCTACCGGTCACCACTCACCATACAGCACCGCCCCGGTCGCCTCCCTCGCCCCCTGGCTGGCTGAGGTCGGGGGGAGATCAGAGGCCGTGTGTCAAATCAAAGCACAGCAAGCAAGGAAGGAAGGAACGGACAGTGGGATCAATTGGCGATAGGAAGGAAGGCAAGCAACGTTAGGTAGCCCCGTGGACCGGACACACCGCTGGACGACAAAAACGCCCTACTTCAAGCAATGATCCACCCACACACCAGCCAGTCCCTCAACTAACGGCTAATGGCATGGCATGCCCGCCAGCCAGCCCGCCGACCTGTCGGTGGTCGAGGGTCGGGCAAGAGACACGTGGAGGCGAGGAACGCACGTGAAATGGAATGGATGGCGTGGATGCGCACAGGGGGGGAAGAGGAGTGGTCAAGAGAGCTATCAAGGAAGGCAGCCGGTAGGGGTATCTATCGCCAGCTCGCCCACCATGTCAGGCAGACAGGATACAGTCAGCTAGCTATCAGTCGCCCCGACCACCGCCCGGCCGTCCGTCGAGCCACAGGCAGAGTAGAAACAGTCTGTATGAAGAGATGTGAATGAAGGGATGCGTGCGATCGATACAAACAACACCCGTCCGTTCCCCCACCCCAGCCCAGCCCCCCTCCCACTAGGCTGGCTCGCTAACCCATTTATCCGTGGATGGGATGGCCCCACCGCCCACTAGCCCGCCCAATAGAAAACAAACCATGTCGAACGAGACAGTCAGACGGGCGTGCCCCCCTAATGCCGGCATCCATCCATCCATCCATCAGTAAGTACATGAAACCACCAGTCAGTCCCACCAGTCAGTCAGTCAGTCACCCCCCTACTTATTGCTTGATGTGTTGCCCGCCCTATCCCTCCCTCCCTCCCTCCTCCAACCCTGCCTGCCTGCCTCCGTCCCTCCCTCCCCCATTCCTTCATTCACTGCTTCGTTCATGACTCGTGTGAGGTCTTGGAGCCGCATGGCGAGTCCTCCCGCTCTTCGCCCAGGGGTGGTATGCCGTGCACATTCTCCTCGTAGTGGCGGCTCTTGTACAGCAGCTCGGGCGACTCGGACGTCACTGACTGAGAGGCCGCCGGCAGCGACTGGCCTGTGACGGTGCCGCTGCCGGTGCGGGTGTGGTCCCCGTTGAGCAGGGTGGGTGAGTGTGGGTCGGGGTCAGACCGAGCAGACGAGGGCGGGAAGGGATGCGGCACCGACCGGGGAGACGGCACCGCCGGCGCAGCGTAGGCTGGTGTGGGTATGTCCCTCTCGCCCCCCAAGCCAGCCGAGGCCAGCAGCTGCGTCACTGCCGGGTTCCTGTTGGCGTAGCTCATGAGCCACTCACGGATCTGCCCGATGTCCGGGAGCTCACCCTCCTGCTGCTGCTGCTGGTCCTCCTGTTGCTGCCCTCCCTCCTTGTGTTCGTCTGTGGATTCGACGGGCTCGAGCGGCTCGAGGTTCTCGGGAAGCTGAGACGCCTCCTCAATCGTCCAGAAGGACTGCAGCTCCTTGCCGCCCTCCTCGGAACCAGGCGGCGGCGGCGGGGGCGGCGGCGGCGGCTGGTGTGTGCTGGATGGGGATGTCCTCTCGTATGGCGTCAGGGATGGGCCCACAATCTGCCCCGCCGGTGGGGGCGGCGGGGCCGACAGGGGCGCGTGCAGCTGCCCGTGGGGCTGCTGCTGCTGTTGTTGCTGTGGCAGCTGCGCCACAAGCAGCTGCTGTGGCTGTTGCTGCGGCAGTGGTGGTGGTTGCCCCCCGTTCTTGGGTGTGGGTGCAGGTGTGCTGGATGCGACGGAGGCGAAGGACATGGCGGCCGATGGGATGACGGGCACGGTACTGCCCTTGGAGAACCTCTGGCGGGAGGTCTGCTTGCCCAG
>CDMY01000908.1:32713-53120 GCA_001179505.1 Vitrella brassicaformis | reverse complement strand
AGGGCACAAAGTCAAACCAACCAACCAACCAACCGACCAAACAAGAAGTGTGTTGTGTGTGTGTATGTGCCCGTGAGTGACTATCTGTATGTCTGTCTGTCTGCCTGCAGGTAGTGGAGTCAGTCGATCGTATCAGCCAGTCAGTTGGTTGGTTGTTTATGTTCGGCCTCTCGCGGCTTGTGTGGCTGGGGATGCGGCGGGCCGCACGGGCTTGGCCACCTGCACGCACCCAACCACCAAAGAAAGGCAGCACAGCAAGGAGGGAGGGAGGGAGTAGCCAGTGATACACACGGCACTCTCTGTCTGTACACCAAAACGCCACTCGAAACACTCACTCACCCATCCACCCACACAGTCCGTCAGGCAGGCAGGCAGGCAGCCAGAAGAGAGTGAGAGAGAGTGACAAGTAAATGCGCATGCCACACGCATGGCATGGCATGGACACCAGATACACATCGCATGGAATCACATCACGCCACGTCGGCCATGACGACATCTGTATCAGGTTCCACGTTGACCTTTGGGTGTTTGCTGGCGGAGATCCCGGGCGTCGCTGTGGGGGACTGCCCCCCTTGCTGCTGTTGGGGGGCCTCGCAATCGACCACCACAAACGAGTCCAGCAAGACGTCGTAGCACAGCGTCTGGATGGATGCCACAGACAGAAACCACAATACCATACACACAACACATTGGGGGCTCTGTGGTGCTGTGCTGGTGGTGATGGTGGTGATATTACTTACGTCGCTGTCTTTCTCGAGGGTTTCAACGAGGAGGTTGATCTGCTCGTCTGTCAGGGGGGCCCTGAAGACACGACACACACGCAGGCACGCACGCACGAAGAGGGATTCGGCAGGCAATGACCGCATTGATTGACTGACTGACTACATGGCCGGCTGCCTCGCTAGCTAAGTCACTCACTCTGTTCGTGAGAGGACGTTGTTGAGCGTCTCGAGCGCTTTCTGACCAGGCACACACGCACAGAAAGGCCTCCCTCACGATTGATTCCCACCCACTGCACTGCCCTCCGCCCTCTCCCTGTGGTTGCCTGCAGGTCTTTGGTCTTGACATATCCCGTGTAGTCGGGGTCAAACTGCTGCAGTGCACGCCTGACCGATCCAATCCACAGTGAGTGGTTCACACGGAGAGGTCGCCAGGGCCGTCTTGTGGCCATGTGTGTGTGTGTGTGTCTGTCTGTCTGTGTGCAGAGAGTGCACCGTACCGAAGTGTCGGCGCGTGCTTGAAGATGGTGGTGCATATCTGCTCCCAGATCTGACCGACCGACAGACACAAAGCACTCGATCCATCGATCTCTGTGCTGGCTGGCTGGTATCTGTGTCTGGTGTGGTGTGGCGCCGACTCGACTCGACTCGACTGACCTCGTCGCCGGCCTGGTGTGCTGCCTGCTTGCTGTGATCCACCACTGCAGGCAGGCACACATACACACACGGACAGCACATGATGAAGGCCATGGCCACCATGCCACCCATCATTTCTCGTGCGTGCGTGTGTGACGTGACCTTGGAAGGCTCTGAGAAATTCGAGGTAGTTGATGCGCCCGTTGCCCACCACATCTATCACCTCGGCCAGCTGCATGGCCATCACAAGGTCACACACACCACTGTACGCCTCTTCACACGTGTGTGTGTGTGTGTGTGTGTGTCTGGATGTATGAGGCGTGCCTTTCTGAGGTGCTGGTCGGTGAGCTCGAAGCCGACGTCCTTTTTGCAATCCTTCAGGGGCAGCCCACGCAGCGCCACGATGAAGTCATCGTACGACAGGAAACCTTATGTGTGTGTGGACACACAGATACAGACAGACACGCACACACACATGCGATCGCATCTTCTTGTGCCCACCTTCGCCCTTCTTGTCACTTTGCTGCACACACAGACAGACAGACAGACGGACGGACAGACAGACGGACGGACAGAGAGAGAGATACAGCCCAGCCCTGTCGCAACCAGCCCCTCAGCCCCTCCCTCCCTCCCTGCCCACCTGGAATTTGTCCATGAGTGTGAAGGCCCGCATCAAGGAGGACCGGCGTCTTATGTGCTCGAGTGGATCCTTGGGCGGCGCCAGGAGTCCCCCTCCCCCTTTGCTGCTGGCAGGTGACATGTCTGGGCTGCCAGTGATGCCCAGCCTTTTGAGGCTGTCGTCGGGGCTCTCGGTGCGGATCAGACGGCCGATCGACTTGAGCGCCTTCTCTATCCACGGCTCCGTGTACCTAACAAACCCACCCACACCACACAGACAGACAACAGCGGCAACAGCAGGGGGCCATCTGCTCTGCTGGGCGTGGGGTGTCACATGCCGGTGGTTGGCTGCTCACTTCTTGGCTATGCTTGCGTTGTAGGTCACCTCAAACCTGCACATAACAACACAGCCATTTTCTCGTCTGTCTGTCTGCTTGACTCGGCCCCCACACAGACACACAGACAGCCCCCCACACCCTCCCTCCCATCGATCGACCAGCTACCGTGCGAGGAACGCAGCGACGTGCACCCGTCCGGAGGCGTCTCCCTTGGCGAGGTGGTCAGCGGTGATGGTGCGCATCAAAGCCATCACCTGAGGCTCAGTCAGGCCCGGGCAAAAGGTGCTGATGAACTCACGGAACTCGCGAAATGACACCTGTCGTGAGTGATATATATCCGTGGGCCGACGGACAGGTGCGGGCGTGCGTGCATGTGGTGTGCGGGGAGAGGTGTGGAAGGAAGGGTTACTTTACTTCACTTACGGTTCCATCTGAGTTTCTGTCGAAGAGGAGGAGGGTCTCCCGAAGGCTTAAATCACACATCAAGATCGCCTCAAAGATCTGCATAACATGACACACACGTGACGGACACTCATGGAATGGATGGCTCCCTCGTGTGTGTGTGTGTGAGAGAGTGGAGGGGGGTTGGGGTGCACGCGTGTGCACATACCTGTTGAACGGTGTCCCTTTTCCACTTCTCCGATCTGAGTCTGTCGCCCTTAAACTCAACACGGAACCGACGCAGGAACCTCTCGTAGTCGACCATACCATCACTATCCACCACCTGACAATCAATGACACCAAAACACACACACACTCACGGCTGCACTGCGTCGTCTTGTGAGTGCGGCTGTGTGTGGTGTGGGGGAGGGGGAGGGGGAGGGTTTGGTGTGTGTGGTCGCGGTACATTGAGTTCTTTCTGCAGGAAGACCCACGGCAGGCTGTCGCCCAGCACGTCGTTGCACGCCTCTCTGTCACGAGCAGCAGAAGGCACCAGGAGGGGGGCAATGGCAGCACCTGAGCGTGTGTGTGTCCATCTATCTATCGGTGGGCTGTGCAGCACCTCCATAGGTTTGCAGTTATCTTGCCCTCCTTGTTCTCATCCACCGACCAGAACCACCACCACAAATCCTGCACAGGCGCGTGTGTCGGTAAGCCAGCGTATGCGTGTGTGTGTCTGCACCTGTTTCTTCTCGCATATGAGTTTCTTGAGCTTCTCGATCACGTCGCCGGCCATCCTCTCGGCAGCATTCTATCACACACACACACACACACACACAGAGAGAGAGAGAGAGGGAGCGAGAGGGAGCGAGGGAGAGGGACCAGAGGTCGCGCAACGAACTGAGCACTCACGCACTCACTTCGAGTATGAACGTCGATCGTCTCTTCTCGGCTCTCTTCAGCCTCGTGGCCATGTCATACACTTTCCCTGACACCTGCACACCACCACCACACACACACACACACACACAGATAGGCGCCACGGCATGAGTGTGTGTGTGGGTGTGGAGGCTGACCTGGTCGGACTCCTTGACGATTTCTCTGAGCTGGTCGATGGTGGGCGCCCAGTACTCCTGAATCTCAAAGGAGAGGTCGGACTGAAAGAGGATCTGCACGCCGACACACACGCACCCACATACACACACACGCATAGAAGGTGGTAAGGTGGGGCTGATTACATATATTACCACTCCGCCATAGTTGTTGGATGCGCCGCAGTAGTTTGATGCCGAGAAGACCGTCACGCACTTGCCCTGGTGCTGCACCTCAAACCCCCTGCCCGTAGATGGCACCTGCACAACCACACAAACACACACACACACACACAATGGCACAACCAAACCGCACATTCAGAAAGAAAGAGAGAGAGCCACCCACCCACCCACCCATCCCCCCCGAGCACCCACCTCACCTCACCTCATGAGAGCGGATGCAGACCTCCAATTTGTTCCTCGCCAGAAACCGGTCAGTAATATCCGGCCCATACACGATGCAGTCGGGCCCCCGTGTGGACCGCCCGATGCCGTAGTGGGGCTGGGGGTCCGACCACAGCAGGTCGAACATGACCGTGTCCTGGAAGGACACCGGGTTGTCGGGGCAGGGGCGGTACCGGTCCACGGCGTTGAGGTGCAAGAGGGAGATGCCGTCGCGCCGACAGAGGCCGGCGTGCACGCAGAAGATCCGATCTGACACACACACACACACACACACACGGAGGCAGGCAGTGATGCACAAAAGACGCTGAAGGGATGAGGGGTCCTTCCTCACTCGACTGGCTGACCATCGATGATGGTGCAGAGAGGGAGGAGGTGGAATATGTCCTGGAACTTCTGGAAGATCAGCCCGCCGTACTTCTGCCGCACCTCCAGAGCGAAGCCATAGACCTCGTTCATGTCGGTGCTCTCGTGGTTGCCTGCAAAGAAACGAACAACACAACACACATGCCTTGCAACCTTGTATGTGCGCATGTGGTGGTGTGTGGTGGTGTGTGTTACCTACCTCTGTTGACGAGGACACATCCCGGGTGCAAGAGGTTGAAGGCACAGATGAGCAGCAGGATCTCCGTGGCGTACATCCCGCGGTCACACAGGTCGCCGTTGAACAAATACCTGACACCCAACACACACACACCATCCATCCATCCACGCCTCTCCCTGTCCCTCTGCGTACACATTGTTGGGTGAGGGGTATCCGAATTTGTAGAACAGGAAGAGCACGTCGGCCAGCTGCCCGTGCACATCCCCACACAGGAGCAACCTCGCGCCGCTCTCCTTGGGGATGGTGAAGTGCCGCACGGCGTTGGGCACGGTGTCCTCGAGCTGGTCTTCGAAGCCGCACAGCAGCTCCCACGCATACCGTCTGCACACATGTCATGGTGTCGACACACAAAGGGTGGGAGGGGGGGAGGGGTGTGGTGGGTACCTACCTGTGCAGAATCACGTCGGGACTCTCAATGTAGTGCCGCACCATCCGATGGCACATGTCCCATGTTATCGGCCAGTCAATACGGGGACCCTACACACACCCATACACACACACACACACACACCACGACAGACCTCTGCCCTTCTCTCCCGCCAGCACACCCACACACCCTCCGACCGACCGTGTAGCTGTCAGGGATCTGCTCGGCCATCAGTGCCGCCTCCGAGATGCTGGCCCTCGGGGTGGTGCCATAGACACTCCTGCTCAGCCGCCGTTGCGTGGCCGTCTGGAGCAGCGCCTTGGGCTCCTCACCCGCCCCATACTTCCGCCGTATCTCCCGTGTGACCTGCGAGGCGACGTCTCGGTTGTTGACGTGGAACTCGCTCTCCTCGTTGTTTTCGAGTTGCGTCCATGCGTGGAGGGCCATGTCCTGCTTGGCCTTCTTGCGGGCCTTGGAGCCACGAGCGAGGCTCTGGATGGCCACGGCAGCTTTCTCCTGGTCTGGACAGAGAGAGAGAGAGAGAGAGGGTCGAGTGATGGAGTGCATCTCTCTCTGTTGGGGCGCGTGTGTGTGTGCCTGAGTAAGGCTTGAGTGCGCTCTCGCGCACAAAGAGGCCGTGGTTGGGAGGGCAAGAAAAATACCGGAATCCCTGTGCAGGATGATGACGCACATCGCGGCCAGGCAGCAATCTATCTCTTCCTCTCTCTGCTTTCCCCCACCTCCTCCCTCACCTACCTGCACGGCCCCATCGTTCTTGCCGAGGGCCTTATCGATGAACTCAACACCATACCAAACACCTGAATACCGCAGGCAGCACACACACACAGAGAGAGTGAGTGCCCTGACTGACACGATGAATGGCAGATGAATGCTTGGTTGCATTTCCTCTGTATGTATTCCGCGCACCCGCCCCGAATCGCGCCTCGCCCTTGAATCGCAGGATGGCCGGCTTGCCGTTGGCCAGACACAGACCACCCACCTCGAACCCACGGCCCTGGGCCGCCTTGGCGCTCGCTGCCATCACGACTTCGCGACTTACTTTATCGCTCTCCGATGAATGCAATGCAGGGGGATCAATTAAGGGGACGCCTGGGCGGTGGTTCGACAGTA
This sequence comes from Vitrella brassicaformis, assembly GCA_001179505.1. Lineage (NCBI taxonomy): Eukaryota > Vitrellaceae > Vitrella > Vitrella brassicaformis. Next base: position 46,833 of record CDMY01000908.1, on the reverse strand, counting down.
GGGAGGGCGATGGGCATCACAGTGGAGGGCAGGGCGGCCGACGTTTGCCGAAGTCGGGATGAATGAGTTCGCTGGATGGGAAGGGAATCAAGCCAGGCGATGAAGGTGGCAACCCTGCTAATTCGCTTTTCTGTTTGGTTCCCTGGAGCTAAGCTCGCAGACTTCCCCGCAGCTCGCGGAAAAAAGGGAAGCTCCCCCCGGTGCAAAAAGGGAAGAAGAGGAAGAGGAAGAAGGGACAAGACCGCCCCTGCACGCGCCAAGACAGCGGATTGACAAGCACAGCACACTCGGCAACACCCAGCATGAACAACGGTGCCACTGGCGAAGCCGCAGCCCAGCGCCGCTCGTCAGCTGCTACAGATGGGAGCGCTGGCAGTGCCGGCAGTGCACCCACTTCTCCGTCGGCCGAGGTGCCGGCTTACGAGTACGCCTTCATCAAGGTGCCTTACGAGTGTCTGATGAAGGCCTTTCGCAATCTGCAGAAGCAGGTCGAGAAGGAGGTGGGCGCCACCGTCACCTACATCGGGAGGTCCTGCTCCGAGGGGGCCAGGGATGAGTGCCTCACCCGGATGGACAGACTCATCAACAAGCTGCAAAACCTCAAAAACAAGGTAGGTAGGTAGGCATGGCATGGACCTCCCTGTGTGTGTGTATGGCTGTGTGTGCGTGTGTGTCACACACACTCATACATGGCATGGCCATCCCTTCCTTGATCTCTCCGTCCCTCTCTCTCTGTGTGTATGGGTGTGTGTGTCCACTAGGTGGAAGAAGCCTCCCAGGAAGCAGACATGTACGTGTCGCGTTGCCAGAAGCGGCTGCGGACTCTGCAGGAGGAGCCGGCCATCCCCGTGGGCCACCTGGGCCCACACACTTTGGCTGGGTGGCAGAGGGACTTCTCCTTCGACACCTACGCCCGCAAGGTCGACAGGATGGTCTATGACTACCTCGCCAGGAGGGGGCTCACCAAGACGGCGGACGCACTCAAGGAGGCGGCGGATCTGGAGGTGGGTTAGCGACGCAGAGAGGCAGGCAAACAGGCACACAGAGGGAGGGAGGGAGGGAGAGCTGTGTGTGTGTGCCTTACGTATTGTGAGCATGGTGTGTGTTTGTTGTGCGTGTCAGGACATGGTGGACGAGGAGGTGTTCCGTCAGGCCAACGAGGTGCTGCAGAGCCTCCAGCGGCACGAGACCGCCGTGGCCCTCGAGTGGTGCACCGCCAACAAATCGAGGCTCAAGAAACTGCAGGCACCACACCACACCACACCACACACAGATAGATGACTGTCTGCAACGGCTGCGTGTGCATCGTGTGTGTCGTCTGGTGCGGTGTGTTGTGTTGTGCAGTCGTCCTTCGAGACGCAGCTGCATCTGCAGCACGTCATTGGGCTCATGGCAGACAAGAAAGCACAAGAGGTGAGGGGGCGGAGGGAGGGAGGGAAACGACATGCGCTCTGAAATGTTGCCCTTCTGACTCTGTGTGTGTGTGTGGCCAGGCCGTCAAATATGTGCGCGAGAATCTCAATCCATCAGACATCGGTCGGTCAGGGAGGGAATGCACAGCAATGAAAGTACACACACAATCTCATGCAGCCTGACGAGACGGAGGCACATCACATGACATGCGTTTTGTGATGGCGTTGTCTGGATGGTTGGTTCAGAGGGTTGCGCTGAGCTGCGCAAGATCATGGCCATGTTGGCTTTCGTCAACATCGGCACTGACAAGCTGCCAAACGAATACATGGTCAGCCAGCCAGGGAGGGAGTGATGCCATGCCCAGGGGGGGATAAACAGACAATGCACACGCGCCAACACTCACTCACTCACGAAATCACGTGTGTGTGTCCATGGCGTGGCGTGTCAGCGGCTGATGGAGGACTCTCGGTGGGACCTGCTCACCTCTCTCTTCAATGAAGCCGTCAGCCACCCACACCACACGGACAAAACCCATTGATACGCACATTGAATGTGTATCTCTTTGTTTCGGTGTGTGCAGTGTTCTCAGCTCTACGGCTTCCCCCCCAAGCCCCTCCTGGAGATCCTCCTGCAGGCGGGCTTCTTCGCCATGAAGTCCCCCCTGTGTGAGGAGCACCGCTCCGTCACATGCCCTACGTGCGACCCGGGGTGGACACAGTACCTCAAGGACGTCCCAGCACCCCACCACGTCCAGAGCACACTCGTCTGCGGCATCACTGGAGAACCCATCGTGAGCAGAGGGAGGGGGAGAGGAGAGGCATGTGTTCTTGTGAACACTTGTTGTGTGAACACTTGTTGTGTGATGGTTGTCAGGCTGAGAACGATCCTCCACTGGCGTCGCCGGCCGGGTTTGTGTACGCCACCTCGGTGAGCGGCAAACACACACACACACACACATGATGCTGGCAGGCAGTGTGCTGAATGTGTGCTGTGGTTGTGTGTGTGTGTGTGTGTGTGTTGCAGGCGATTGAGGCCCTGGCAGCTCAGTCGACCAATGGCTACGTCGAGGTTAGCCGGGAGCTGGAAATACCCTTAAGTGGCATCTATGGTGTGTCTGGCGGGCGTGTGCAGTGTCCGCGGAGCCGTGAGTCATATCCCATCAAGTCCTTCCAGAAGGTCTATGTGTCCTAGCTAGCTGCTCAAGCTGCACATGACGGGCCGTGCCTTCTGTGTGATATGTGATGATGCCACCGACCGTCGTTAAACATGTGCCCGCAGACAGACAGGCAGACAGACAGGCAAACAGACAGACAGAGAGGTCAGTGAGGTCTCGTGTTGTGTGTGGCGTCTTGCCTTCTTTCTCGCCTTGATGTGTCTGTCCACTGTGCGGTGCTCGCTTTCAGCTTGAATGGCTCATCCGGCACTGACTGATGATGCAAAGTCATTCGGTGCCTGATGCGGGCGGGCAGGCTGAGGCGTGTGACGTGCAGAACTGACAGACGGACAGACAGACAGACAGTCAGACAGACAGAGCCATCGTCATGAAGACGGCTGACCCACAGAGTTGAGCGCAATCTGTTCATTGATCGACCTGTGCGCTACTCATCTTGAGCAGGACTGCTGAAGTGTGCGTCAGATGAGCATCGTCAGTCGATGCCCAGTTCAGCACAGCTGCGCGGGACGAGTAGCGGACAGAAGCGACCGATAGACGGAGACATGCTGACTGCTGACCTGTGGTAGATGGATGAATCGTGTGATGCCGGCCGCCACATCCGATTAAGCACTTATCTGTCGACTGAGTTCAACGAGTCGGATGCACGCACATATGCATCCGTCAATGTCGCAGACTCCGCGCTGGTTAGTGCAGTAGAGATGGATGAGTCACCAAGAGCATGCAGCACATCCACTGCTCCCAGCAGCTCACCTCGATCACCCCGACGCTGCAGAGACCAGCACGGTGACACCGTTCCAGCGGCGGCAACAAGAAGCATAGATGAACAGGCAAATCTGAGCGTGCTTTGGGGGCGTCTCCCAAGTATCTTGATGAAAGGGGTCTGTTTTCACCTACAGGCACGGTTATGTTGTGCTGAGGACGTTCGGCGTCCCCCCGTCTGGTTGAGTAGCTCTCCCGTGGCTCGCATCGCATCGTAGCCATCGTCGTAGGAGACCGGACCATGACCAGCTGGCCGCCGACGCCTCCTCTCTTCCCTCCGGAGGAGATAGCCCCACCACGGCCTCGGAGCCCAATGAGAGCTTCCACTTCGCCATCCTGGATGGCCCAGCAAGAGGCCAACGTGGAGGGGCTGCGGGCCGTGATGCAGGATTACTACTCGGACGACGACGAGGAACCCGCCCCCCCCCGCTGCTGCTGCAGCTGCAGCTACTGCTGCCATTCCGCAGAGACCAACACCATCATGACAGCCACACCTGCAGCCCCCGCAGCTAGATGAGCATGTCCGTGAGCGGGAGCGTGAGCACGGCCGTGGCCGTGGTATGCATCGTTTCAACGGCGAGGGCCACGCCACCGGCCTTGACAGGGGAGCCGGCGTGCGACACCCCTTGACGCGCGACTCCCAGGACCATTGCACGAGGGACAGGATGCGGCAACGGGGTGGGGAGGAGCGTGGTGTGCAGGGAGACAGCGATGGTGCGCGGCAGCTGATGGATGTCGATGAGGACCGGGAGCAGGGCCGTGGGGGTGAGGTTGCTGGGAGAAGGGATGTCGACATGCTGCCCCGGAACAACACAACGCCTCCATGAGGGAGCCCATGCACAAACCATCACCAGTACGCAACCGACCGAGAGCACAATACATACGCCAACCACCACAGCTCTCTTGTTTGTATGTCTGTCGTCAGATATGTCGCCGTGGCTACCCTGAGCCACACTCTGCTACAGCTGCGCCCAGTGAGGCCCCGAGGGACAACCACAGCCCTCCCCGCCGCCCCACAACTCCCCTGCTGACCGCACCAGCTCACGAGGGGGCAAATCGCGTGACTCGAGTGACCTGGGCATCGGTCGTCTGGACGGGGGCAAGCTCAAGCGGCGGCCCACTGGCGGGGACCGCGGCCACCGGCCGCCCAGCCAGGAGGACCACGGAGATGAGCACGAGGAGACGCAAAGGGGCGTCACTCCACGTAAGCCAATGACAAGGGATCAGGGAGATCACTCGGATGCCTTCCTTCCTTTCTCTCTGTGTTGGTCCATGTGTATGTTGTGTGTGCAGGTCGTATTGCCCCCACGTTTATGCAGAGCCTGGAGAACCGCGACCGCGACCAGCAGCGGGATCGCCACACCTCCCGCGGCCGCCACCGCGACCGTGACCATGATGGTGCCGGTGAGGGCGGTGCCCGCGACCGTGACCGTGACCGGGCGCAGGAGGAAGAGGAAGACGACCGACTCAAATCACGCCCCTGCTCATCAATGGAAGCCCGCATGCGGCACCCCTTGATGCGCGACTCCCAGGACCAGCGCCCCAGGGACGGAATCCGGCAAGCTGGCCCGAGGTTTAGAAGGCGCAAGGTTTGCCGTGACACATCGTCGTCATCGTCGTCATCGTCGTCATCGTCGTCATCGTCGTCTGAGGAGGACCCGGCCGCCGTCGACACACTACACGAACAGCCCTTGAAGCGCAAAGGGTGAGCGCCCGTACACACGACATGGAGAGACACGCAGACACCTCTTCATTGTGTGTGTGTGTGTGTGTGGTTGCTCTGTCTGCGGGGGCGGTGGGTACGGTCGTGACAGTGACCGTGACCGCACTCGCTTGCGTGAGAGGGACAGTAACTACCGCCGGCGATACGATGCCGACCGAGATGGGTGAGACAGATCCTCAGCCGCACACACGCACGCACACACGCACACAAGGTGACAAGGTCGTGTCGTGTTTGCCTGCAGGAACCCACAACCCCCACCAACCCCATCGACCACCCCTAGTGCTCTTCCAGAGCCCTTTCAGGAGGCCCCTAAGGCAGCAGCAGCGGCAGCAGCTGCTGCGGCACTTCTCGTGCCGCTGTCTCCTGGTGATGCAATCCTCTCTCCCGCAGTGTCCCTCGACCTCAAACGCAAGCGCGAGGAGGAGGACAAGTCCCCGTCGCCCAAGAGGTCCAGGTTCAGCCTGACGGCAGCTGCTGCTGAGATGGGGGAGGAGATGAACATGGCCCCCCCACCAGCACCCGAGCAGCAGGAGCCGGAGCAGCAGCAGCAGCAGCAGCCGTTCGCGCCACCCGACCTCGCCATGGCCGCGGCGGCCGAGGCAGAAGAGCCGCAGTTGCCACCCCCGGCCCCGATAACGGCCCCACCTGCCGTGGGTGTTGACGAGGCCGCTGCTGCTGCTGGTCGCCCTCGCCAAGCCGCAATGCGGCTAACGGCCAAAGCCGCCATGGGTAATTGATGAGGGGAAGCAAGATGTCATTTAGATATGCTATGGTCCTGCTTGTGATGCAGAAAGAGGCTTTGCCTACAAAGACAATGATTTCCTCGGGTTTGACATCCGAGAACAGAATTTCAGGGGTGAGAGAGAGTTCCGTTTTGCACACATAGACATCCGTGTCTCCACGAATATGCGGCTGTGCTAATCATGTAGTGGCTGCTGACATTGGGGAGGAGGCGGTCGGCGGTCGTCGCGTGAAGAAGCTCGTCTGCAAGGCCAAGACCAAGAGCAAGGCGGCGAGCAAGGCGAAGGCGAAGGCTAAAGGTGCGTGGGGATGGACAGGCCTGGGACCATTCATTGGATGATGAACGGATGGAGAGATGCGTATCGCTGTGCGTGTCTGTCCGGGTGTCATGTCAGGCAAGGCAAAGGGCAAAGCGAAGACTAACTGAGAGTAAGGCCAAGGCCAAATGACAATACATACATACCCACACACGCATCTCATGCACTATGTACGTACTGACATCTGTCTCTCTGCACTATCCATGTGTTTATCAGATCAGGGGCCGCGTGACGGGTGGTGATGCAATCCTCCATATCTTGGATGGTGTGTGGGGCATGCGTGAGTGACGTCATCTATCTATGCTACCTATGGCTCGATAGGGGCGGGAGGGGGTGATGGATGGATGGATGGATGGATGGCCGACTGACAGCAACCGCCACCAACACAACAGCAGCGGCAACAGCAATATCAGCAACAGCAGCCTCGTCGAAACCACCCAATTCTCGCAAAGCTTCGTGTTCGAGTACCTCGAGATCCTCACGGCCGTCGACGCGTCTATCCTCACACAGCCCAACCAAGACGGTCTCCAACCGCTGCTGCTGGCGGCTGCCGTGGGGCACGACAGTCCTCGAATTGCAGTCTTGATGGGGGAGGAAGCCGCCAGTATGGTGGACGGGCATTGGTCAGAGCACCCTCTGTCGGAACCATACTGAGCTGACGATGCCGCCGGTGCTGCCGACATTCAACACTGTTTGTCTGGCTCTTGGTCTGAAGAAAGCATTTTGACAGTCACACGTAGACTGCTGTGTGGTGTGCATGGAGAGGACCAATCCGACATGCACGCAATGGCGCTTGGCGGAGGGGCCCCAACAACGGGATGGGCATCTACGTCGCAAGACGTAAGACACATAGAGACAGAGAGAGTCACTCAGACACACACAGACAGTCAAGGTTAGATATGGCGCTCTTGTGTGTCCGTGTGGGGTGCCTGCCTGCAGGCAAACGGTGAGACAGAGAGTGGCGGCCGAGGTCCTCCGTGAGAGTGAGGCGGAGGAAGACAGAGAGGTGATCGCCAAGGCCGTCGGGCTGTGTCTCAGTCGTGCGGCCGAGGAGAAGGCTGCGGGCGCCAAAGACGAGGCCGACATCGAGACAGATGAAGGCGAGATCGACGACGGCACATCAGAACTGTATGTCCAACAGAGACACCGACGTCGGGGAGTCACACGTTCTCTGTTTGACTCATGCAGTGGACTCGGACGACGGTGATGACTGGTGGGCCGATGTGGACCAATTCGACGAGTGTTACGAGCCCGTCGGCCACCCGGCAGCAGCGTCCGCGGAGGCCGCATCAAGCATCCCCACCGCAGCCTCCCACAGCACACATCAATGCACCTGCTCAGTCGGAGGACCTGCAGTGCCTGCCGTGGTGCGCCCGACCAACCAACCAACCGCCAAGCGACAGAAGAGAGACAAAGCCCAGACAGCCCCAACATCCACGCTCTCGAGTGCATCTGTCGGCAGCTCCGGCCGGCAGATGTCGACAATGACGAAGGCGGGACCTGCAGCTCCGCGTTTGAGATGGCCCTGCAGACGCTGGACGCCCTCGAACCCCGCCACCACACTCTGCCTTAGTTTCTCGTCCCATGAGGTCCTGCGACCGGGTCTTGTCGGCACTTTTCCCCCTCCTCACCGCCGCTCGACGCACAACACCCCCCACCGCCACCAACACAACAGCAGCAGCAGCAGCAACAGCAATATCAGGAACAACAGCAGTTCCAGGTCCCGGTAGGGAGGACCGCAGCAGTGTGCGGGACGAGAGCCTCATCAACGAGGAGGCAGGCCGTCAGGACGCTGCTGCACTGGGGAACGGCTGCTGTACGATATAAGATTTCCGGAGCACTCCGCCGCGGCCTCGTCGATCGTGAGTACATGGCCGTGCTCAATGAGCTACCCCATCAGGTGATGGCTGCCGTCAATGGAGCTTTGAGGCCGCACAGAGAGCTGGCTGCCCACCTGACCCGCCTGCTGCCCATCGCCCCCCACAACGACGGCCAAGACCCCGCGCCGTCCCGCCTCGCCCTCGGGGATGGCGAGAGCGCCTTGATCGGCTGGCACATCGCCGCCCTCTGCTTCGACCAGCACAAGGCAGCCACGGACATTGAGAGGGCAATCAACCTCAGCCACCAGACCACATTCGGCAGACGCATCCACTCGGCCGCGGAACACTTCGTTATGGGTGCCGTGCTGAAGACGGAGAGCAACAGGCAGGTGGGGGGGGGGATGGCCGACGTGGGCGGGGCGACGGTGCGGGTGCCGCTGCAGTGCTTCCAAGTGGTGGGTGGCGTCAAGGGGCGGGTGCTGGGGCTGCGTGAGGTCGTGCACAAGGCACGGATGGACGAGGCGGTCGCACGTGGGGGCCTGCATGGCCTCCAGAAGGGCTTCAATCAGCACCTGGTCAGTCGCTCAGCGATCGAAATCGATAAAATCGTGCATGTGTGTGTGTGTGTGTGTCAGGGCGACATTGACTGCCATTTCGCGTGGCCTGAGTTGGGATATGTCAATGGGGACGGCAGCTTGCAGCCCCTGCATCTAGAAGACCAGAGCCGGAAGATGACTGACTGACAGACAGACAGACAGGCAGACAGACAGGCCCCTGTGCGCTGCGCATCGTCCACACGGCCACCAGCAAATCGGGAGACTACTGTATAGGACTAGGTGTGCGGCTGGGTCCCATGCCTGAGACACAGAGGCCGTGCTTTCATGCGATTTGTGTTGATTGACTTGGTCTATGTGTGTCGGCTTTCAATGTCATCTCACGTGTCACATAGACACGTGACCCGCACACACACCCCATCAGACACACGAGTCCGTGCTGTCCAGCTGTGCAATCGCTAGATGATACAAGCACCAAGGGCCGAATAGATGGCGGATATCCACTGATAGCTGCAGTACATGTGCCGTTGAGTCCATCGGAAGATCGTTCAATCACGGAGATCGTCTCGCACAAGCGTCTCATGCCGTAAAATCGGCATCATCGGAACCAACACACCAACACACATACGACACCAGGCATACACACCAGTCACACACACACGCGCGCAGACAATCCTACGACAGGCGTGATGACCGTGACCATGAGGAGAGGAACGGCTACCACCGTGACCATGACCGACGCGACGACCGGCCCCGCTTGAAGCGCTGGAGAGAGGACGACACAGAGACACCAGCCGAGAGGGCTGCACTGAGGTGGGTAAAGCAATCGGTGCGATCGATGTCATGCCCGAATGCTGTCTCATGATATTCTCAGTGACACCTCATCGCCATCCGTCGCTGCCCTCTCGCCGATGGCACCGGCAAGGGAGAAGCCAGCCATGAAGTCGGCCGTGCCAGACAATGACAAGGCATGGCTGAAGCAGTTGCCCAGAGAGGTGCAGCTCCTTATCGAGACCAACAGCAACCATCCCTGGCGAGACTACACGACAAGACGTAAGTACCATGAGACATGGACAAGGATGATGTCATGCATTCGGGCGAGACGCGCGAGAAAGACACTGCTTCGTGTATGTATATGTGTGTGTGTGTGTGTGTTTGTGTGTAGTGCGGTATTTGACGGAGTGAGTTGCGTGGAGACTATTCCTTGATCAGTCATGCCGACTTCAGCACGGCTGCGGGAGACGCGTAACGAACAGAATCGACAGACAGAGAGACAGATGGCGACGTGATGGCTGACTTGAGTAGATTAAGTGAATCGTGTGATAAGGGCGCTAGGTCCGTTCATTCATTATCGAATGAGTTCGAATGTCGAGTCAGACTCACGTGCATCCATCCATCCATTCGGGGACTCCGCACTCGTGGCATCCACATGATCAAGATGAGTCACCCGAGAGCCGCATACCGACTGCTCCCAGCGGCTCACCTCGATCACCCTAACGCCCCCGCTGGTGCGAGACCCAACATAACATCAGCTATTCGTGAGACAACAAAAGAAAGCATTTCAGATCTCACCCCTCAAGCTCGTGTGGCCCATTTGTGGTGATGCTGCCGCACGACCGGGATGCCGTGGCGGCTCACCTGTCCAAGAGGAAGGCGAGACGAGCAGCCACAGAAGCCCGCCCACACAGTAGCATCAACACACGGAAGGCACACACCCGGCCAGTACACCACGCAGGTCGAAAAATCTCCCCTTCGGCTGCACAGGGAGATTAAAAGTCCTCTCTCCTCACAGACACATACACTCGGCACACACTGAAAAAAGCAGTGCATCCATCCATCCATCCATTACCATCACATGACAAATCAATCGCTACGCCTGCACCGGCTCCCTCTTCTCCGCTACCTCTTCCGCCGCCATTTTTCTCCTCTTCTCCGCCTCAGCCGCCTCGGCCTCCTCGATGCTCTGCGAGCCAACACGGATGGCCACAGCGCTGCCCAAACCCTCACCGTCCCCCTCGCCCTCTCCCTCCTCGTGTGCCGCCCTCTGGGCCTCCCGCCTGGCCGCCCGTCGTGACTTGAATTCCTTCCTGGGTGCGTCAGTTAGCGTCTGCGACGCTGGCGTCACCTCCTCACCCTAAGCACACCACAGACAGACAGACAGACAGACAGGGCTTGTAGTGTAGGTGTGGTGGAGGGGGAGGGAGGGGCGTGTGTAGATTGATGGATTTACCTGAGCTCTCTGTTGCTGCCTCTGTTTGCTCTGCTCAATTAGCTTGAGAGCGGCCTGCTTCTTCTCCTCTGCACGTTGCTTACGGAGGTCCTCAAGGCTCTCAGTAGAGGCGGTGGTCTCTGACGTCACAACTGGCTCAGAAGCGGAGGCCTCTGGCTGCGGTTGTGCTGCTGCTGCTGCTGCGACATTTGCTGTGGTGTCTTGCAAGAGTGGGGTGGCCGCTGGCACATCGGCAGCACCAGCAGCAGCAGTAGCAGCAGCAGGTTGGCCGCCTCGCTCCACCAGCACACCTTCGTCATTTGACCCCTCTTTGAAAAACACGGCTTTCCTGCACACACACCATGCCATGCCATGCCATGCCATGCACACATTCCCATGTATGTATGTGTATGTGCGCTTTGTGGTAAGCTGTGCTGTGCTGGGCAAGGCTGGCGCACCTTCCCGATTTGTCGGTTGTGGCGCTCTTTTCAGCAGCCTTGGCGGCCTCGGCGGCCATCTCCTTGTTCCGCCGCTGCCGCTCCAGCTCCTTCCGCGTCCTCGCGATCCGCACATCCGCATCCGCAGCACGCTTCCGGCGCAACTCCTCGAGATCCGCCTTGCTGCACCACACACAACACACACACACATGGATGAATGAATAGAATGCACATCAACCGATCAATGGATGGATGGATAGATGGATGCGCAATTGGGCGAAGGGGATGGTGTCTTACGTACGCCTTCTCGCGTTCCTGCTCCATTTGTTTCCTCTGCTGCTCAAGTGTGGCCCTCCTGGCCTCGGCCTTGTCGACAGCCGCCCGCCGCTCGCCGTACTGCCGGTAAGCCACCACTGACAGGGGGAAGGCGGACAGGAGGCCGACGCCCTCGACGACCTGCAGAGAGGTCAGGAAATTGGTCATGACGGGGTCGTAGGGAGCCATCTGCAGCGGCTGGCGGCGGGACGGCCGCCGGGGGGAGGGGGAGGGGGAAAGGGATGATCTGCAGGACAGACACGGTCATGGACAGAGATATATGCGTTTGGACTGTGTGTCTTGCACTCGCTGGTGCGAGTCTGAGGCATGAGCTGTGCGGCGCGTATGTAGGTAACCTGATGCTCGTGGCAGTCCGGAAGGCGTATGCGGGGAGGAGGGAGGCGAGCAAGGCCACAAAGATCAGAACCAGAAGATGCATGGCGGCGCCGACGTATCACTATCAATGGGATCCTTTTCAGGATGCGATCTCTGTCTGTCTACACAAGTCAAGCAGTGCGAGCTCAGTCGTCTGCAAGCTGAGCTCGTACAGGTTGAGGGAGCTCAATGTGTCAACGAGAGCACTGACAACGTCCACACCTGGTCGGTCATACAAACATCTCTCTTCCGTGTCAGCATAAGTTCCCACGGGCAGCCTCATCATGAATATCGTCCCGGTCCCGATGGAAGGCTCGGCAGCGGTGCCAACGGGATACTACCCCTCCGGCTCGGCCAGCCACACCCGTCCAGACAGCTCATCAGGCGTCAAGCACAGCTACCTGCATGAGCGGCTGCAGTCGTCCTCCATCGCCATGTCGCCCGTCTGCGTCATCGTGACCTTCGTGGCCATCGGGTGTCTGTTCATCACCCTGGGTGCGACCATCATGGCGCTGAGTGGCGATGTGGTGCACTGCGTGGTGCCTTACGAGTACAGTGGGGAGGCTGTGTATCGGTGGGTGAAGGTGACCAGCAAGGACTGTGAGCCAGAGAACGGCGTGGAGGAGCTCAAGGAGCCTGTGTACGTCTACTACCAGGTGAGTCAGCAGTGAGTGAATGAGCCAGTCGGCATCGGCGGGTTGGTGAATTCTCCCTGTGTGTGTGGTTTATACGTGGCAGCTGGAGGATTTCTACCAGAACCATCGAAAGTACGTCAAGTCCCGCAGCGACGCCCAGCTGGAGGGCAACTGGCGCGGGCAGGAGAGTATGATCAAGAACTGCGAGCCGCGGAGGAATGTCTTCGACCTCTTCGACGTGGAGACCGACGACGCGACGAGGAGAAAGGAGAGAAGTAAGCATACCTGTGACGCCCTTGACCGCACCGGCCAGGGCCCAGACGAGCCCACCTACACTCTCCCATACGGCCGCACCTTCAACAAGTCCACCCAAACCATCGACCAGCCCCTCCCGCCCATTGAGAACTGCGACGCGCTTCTCTACCCCTGCGGCCTCATCGCCACCACCGTCTTCACCGACTCATATAGGCTGTATGACGCCACGCAGGAGATGGACAATCTCACGGCGTCGGAAGGGTCGCCAGCGCCACTAGCAACAGGAGATGAAGATGAAGATGAAGATGATGAGGAGAAGTATGCGGAGAATGCGTGGCTTTCCAACGAGACGGTTGCCGAGGCGGCTGAGCGGGCGGGCGTGAGTGTGGCGGCGGCGGCGAGGAAAGTGGACACCAGGGCCGAGACCATTGCGTGGAAGGCCGATGTCGAGCGGTTCAAAAACATCAAATTCGACCATGTAAGTTGAGAAGGCGCAGATGGAGAGAGGGGCGGCTGTTGTTTGGGTGTGTGGTCGCATACCTTACAGGAGGAGTCAGACGTGGCCAAGAGGCGGGGGCTTGACGTGTACTCGTGGCTGGACAAGAACCTGTTTGCCGACGGCATCATGTCGGGACACTTCATCGTCTGGATGAGGACCGCTGGACTACCGCACTTCAGGTGCCTCAACCACACACACACCGCACGACACATGGATGGCAGACGAGCACGCCACAAGACCACGCCCATTCCTTGTATGTGTGTGTGTGTCCGTGTGTGTGTTGTGTGTGTCAGGAAATTGTGGGGCAAGCTCGACACCAAAGTCACCCTGCCGATATATGTCGAGATACACAACAGTGAGTGAGAGAGCACACCGACCCGACAGGCACTTCACTTGGGCGTGGCGTGTGTCGGTCGCATGTCATGTGTGTCGGTTGGATGTGTGTGGTGTCTGTCAGATTACAACACCTCCCAGAGCAGCAGCAAAAAGTCCTTCGTGCTCGCGACGGCCTCATGGCTGGGCGGGAGGAATGTCCACCTCGGTGAGAGCACACACCCACAGGACAGGGGAGTGCGTGCGCCCTCCACATGGCCATTGTGCATCCGTCTCTCCCCCTCTCTCTCTCTCTCTCTCTGTGTGTGTGTGTGTGTGTGTGCAGGGATAGCGTATGTGGTGGTTGGGTGCTTGGCGTTCTTTATCGGCCTGATATTCCTCATCCAGCACATGAGATCCAACAAGTGTGTGATCTGCTGTATGTGACATGAGCACACGGTATCGTTAGGATTTCCTCTGTCTGTCTGTCTGTCTGTCTGTGTGTCTGTGTGTGCGCATCAGGTCGCATGCCGACACTATTCAGCTCTCATGGGGCGGGTAGCATGCAGACTCCCCTCCCCC
>CDMY01000908.1:0-31179 GCA_001179505.1 Vitrella brassicaformis | reverse complement strand
GGTGTAGAGGGGGCCTGGGGAGGGGAGGGGATCTCATTTGGTCTTGCTGTTGTTGTTATTGTTATCGTGTGTCGTGTCGAGTGCGTGAGATTTTGGCTCAGACAGACAGGCAGGCAGAGACCTGCGCGTGTGTGTTTATGCAATGCATTGGCTGCCTGCCTGGATGGATGGAAGCAGCAGCCATTGGTTGACGCTATGCTTTGGTGAATTCATTCAGTCAGTCATCATTGAAATGTAATGTGTACACGCCAACGTTCGTTAACGTCCAGCCATCCACACACACATCAATCCATGAGTATACACACACACACACACACACACACACGGCTGGAAGGGAGAGGAAGGAAAGCCGATGGAATGCACACGAAGGCAGTTAGGGAGAGAGAGAGAGAGAGAGAGAGGCGAACAAACAACCACAGGCCCCACCCCATATACTATACGCCACCCACCCCAGTAAGAGCCGCGTGTACACACATACCCAGCCCCCCTCTGTCTGGGCTGCCTGTGTGGCTATCATATCTCTCTCTACCATCTCCTCGATGTGCGTTAGTTAGGATATCCTCTCCACATAGGCCCCACCGATGTCGTGGACACGCGCCTGCCAGTTGAAGTTCTGACACCACACACACGCACACACACACACACACGCACATCATCATCAGCACAGCAACAGTGTGTGTGTGTGTATGGTGGCACTTCCCCCCACTCACTCACCCGCTGGTCCGTCCCCCGCTTCCTGAGATGCTCCTGGTACTCTGACGCACCCATCCCATCCACACACACATGCGGTGTGATGAGCGTGTGTGTGTTTCTCTTGCCCGGCCCGCCTCTCTGACAGGTCTGACCTGGTGTGCCGAGCAGCTTCATGACCTCCTTGTGGGTGTAGTCCTTGCACGAGTACTTCTTGCCAGCAGGCACCACCACCCGGTTCAGCACATACGTCTTCGCTGCATACCACACCACATTATTGCACACCACACCACACCACACCACCGCACAATGATGATGACGACAAAACAAAACGTTCTCTCCCTCTCTTCTCATCTCAGAGCTCTGCTTACGTTGTGGCCGGACCGCCCTCACCCCTGCACCAATCGCCATCCACACCACATAGATCCCCAGAGCCACGCCGCCCAGCACCATCGCGTCAAAGAAGGGCCATGAAGCGCGCTGCGGCAGACCCCGCCACCACGACGGCAGCCGGTTGTCGACGGCCTGCAGCAGATGCACGAGCAACGGGTGGCTGAGGAGGTGCGTGGCGGTGGGATGGAGAGGGTGGCCGGGGATGAGGGTGCGGGAGTAGCCTATGAGAGCGACGGGGAGGACGATGGTGGCGGATACCGTCACGTAGATGAGGGCGCAGAGGCTGCAGCGAGGCATTCTGCTCGCGCGTCAGGGTTTGTGTATGTAAACACTGCTGTTTTGTCCCTTTTGCGTCTTGGAATGTGGGGCTGCGTCTTGGATGCGTCTTGGAATTGGGGTGGGTGCGTCTTGGAATGTGGCGACTCTGTGCTGTGTGTGTGGCGACTCTTGTGTGTGTGTGTACCTGTTGGCTGATGGCCTTCATGCAGCCTCACCTGCTGCATTGGATGAGAGGTCGGTGCAGCACCCAGCTGAACGCACAGTGAATGCTGCAGACCTGCCGATGTGGCTAGGCGGGGCTGCATGGTTCGCAGATGGATCGTGTGGTTTGGATCTGACGTGTGGATGAGACAGGAAGTTTCTTCATCCAATGAAAGGCCGTCAGCGATCGTCCCGAGGACCACTCGAAAAGCCAACACACACATACATACGTGCCCCCGTCCCACGCAACCATCCATCCGTCCATCCATGCCTCTACCTCTCCACTAAGGCCTTTTGTGGCTTGGAGGCCGGCCGGCCCTCCCCGAGCTCATTGACTATGTCGAGCGGGTAGATGGGCCCGCCCTCACACACATAGCGAAACCACTCTGACGGCTCGGAGCCGCGCAGAGGGATCTTGGACTGACGGCCCAACCGCACATCGCCACTCAGCTCCTCCTCGCTTATCCACAACGCCCCCGCACTCTCTGACACACACACACACACACATGCGCAGAGAGAGAGAGAGAGAGAATGTTGAGGGCATTGGCTGACTGACCGAAGTCTGGGAATGTCTTGGGCTGCTGTGTGTGGTCCTTCGGCTGTGCGTAGAAGATGACCTTGAGCCGCATGCTGACCTTCGTGTGGTCGGGGTCTGCCCTTTGCCCACCGGGCGTCACACGCATCCGCTGCCTTCGGTGGGACGAAGGCTCGACCGACACGCAGTGCTGCGACACGTCGACACGCAACACGCCCTTCAACTCAACGTCTATACCGCCCTCCTCCTTGGTCTCTGCACACACAGATGGGGGAGGGAGGGAACACATACATGCCGGCCGATGCGGTGTGTGGTACTTGTGTGTTGTCGACCGACCTCGTATAGCGCCGGCTTGAAGGCTCTCGCCAGGCTCCACGTGACCGCCAGGCAGCCAGTACCCTACACATACGCACACACACGGCACGGGCGATGCGATGCCCGCAGACCCATCGACTCGATGACCCTCCCGACCCGCCCTCGGCGTACCATTTCCGCCGTACTCCTGCACCAGGAGGAACTGCCTGGTGTGAGGGTTCTCCACCACCACTAGAGCGAAGCAGCTCACCGTCGCAGGATGGCTGCTCACCGGCACCCAACCCTCCCCCTCTCCATGCAATGCCATGCGAGTGACCGAGTGGCGCTTGACGTCCTCGGGCGGCGGGTGGCCCTCGACGATGTGCCTGACGATGTTGTGTGTGGTGCGGCTGCATAGCGGACACACATGGGTCTCGTGAGTGTCGCTATGGATGTGGAAAAGCGGCATGTGGTCCCACAAACCCAACTCTGACCAACAGACACGCATCAGTGAATGGAGGAGTGGGCAGGTGTTGGTCCGGGCTAGCGCACCTGTGAAGCCGTCTTCGCCGCACAGGGGGCAGGTGAAACCTGCCCTCCCTGCCCATCGATGGAAGGACGATGTGGCGAGCCGGTTCAGCTGGCCGAGCACATTGATCAGATGATCCAACACGTGGGTGACCATGTGTGCACCCTGTCAGAGCCAACAGACAGAAGCACAGACAAACCATCTCTGGTCGGAACGAGGCTTCTGTGCAGCACTGACACGAACGTAACGGACCGCTGTGAAGGCTGTGAAGCGCCTGGCTGCACTGCAGCTGACGCTCGTGCCGTACAAGACCAGAAAGCACCGGGGCCGCTCGGCGTGGAGGATAGAGGAGAACTCCTCAACAAACCGCAAGAATGACTCATCGCATCCCTGCACAGACAGCCACACAGACAGACAGACAGACAGACAGACAGACAGGCACACACAGGCATAGATGAGATCTGAGGTGAATACTATGCCTCCATTGTGTGCGTGTGGCGTCTTGTCGTTCCTGCAGGTCAACAATCACGGCCCGCAGCGGCTGATGCCTGAAGTTATCGTAGCAGCCGCGCAAGAGCGGCACTGTGTCGACTCGAAAAGGGATGGATGCCGCCCTCAGGGCCGCAGGGATGTCATCACTGGTAAGAGTGTTCGGGGCCGCTCTTGCCCGCCGGTCCAGCTGAACAAGCTGCACGATGGCCTGTGGTGTTGGTGGAGCGGCCATCTCTCTTCTAGGCGTCCCACTGGGCCACTGATAGATGGAATGGGATTCAACATCAGGGTTTGAAGGGATTGTGGTCCCCGGGTTCGAGACTGGGGGTAGCAGACCTTCCAGTCTCGCTCTTCCTCGAACGCCAGTTGCTCTCGTTCCTCTCCCCTTTCCACAGTTATGCTCCCGCTTCTTCTTTGCTCGCTTCTGTGGCTGTGGAAGGCTGGCGATGCCCAGACAACACAGCCCGCGCTGTGCGACGGTGGGTAACCAGACGTGAAGGGGCTTTCATGCACTCATCCATACCCATGCGGACCATGCCACCCATTCGTGATGGTCATTTCTTTCAATGTCAGGGCGTCCGGGCATCATCTTGTTCTTTGAGAGCGATTGTCTGCTTCCCCCATCGACTCTCTTGGGGGAAGATGGCAACCACACGTCGGCCGAGGAGGCCTTCCACACCGATGCCGTGGCGCGTGGGGCTCGTCCGCCTGACATCCTGTGTGACGAAAAGACCTGGAAGTACTGCTGGAAGCAGCTACCCAACTGGCTCTGGGACCTCACCACCTTTCAAGTGATCATCAGTGCACTCATGATGGGCGGGCAATGGACGCATGCGTGTGTGCTTGTGAGTGTGTGTGCAGCTGCTGAATGGAGCCCGTGGCAAGTTGGTGATCAAGGGGTGTTTCGGTCTGGGCCTGACGCGGTCTGTGTTTGAGGGCGGGCCGAGCTCGAACTGCGTCAAGGTGCGGGAGGACCACAAGAGCATTCTGAGGCTGTTCGTCACAGGGGCACAGGCCAAGCTGGAACTGAGCTGACGGGAGCACACAGAAGGTCTGCGTGGCAGCTTTGCTGTTTTGGGGGTAGGTGGGCGAAAGACAGTAGGTAGTGAAGTGAGACAGATCGTCTGTCTCCTCTTGAGGTGCGATGGCCTGCCTGCCTGCATGCCAGCCTTGCTGCCTGCCTGGCTGGGGTCGACATGACCACCGGCAGAGGTTTCTGCAACGTGTGCATTGAACATCGACTTCATTGAGAGCACACAAGGCAGGTCCGTTTCTGACTGGAGTCTTTTCCGTCTCCCTCCCTCCCTCCCTCCCTCCCTCACCGCTCGACAACTGACAACCAAGCGCACACGACCACATACATCTTCTTATGTATGTACATCATTCGACATGCGACATATCAAAGAACTGGTTGATGATGCCCGCCTGTCCGTGAGGGAAGGAAGAATCACAGCTCTGCACGCAACCAGGCATGATCAGCTCTGTACGATGTATACGCACGCACAGCAAGCACACAGAGAGGCAGCATACATAACAAACAAGGGCAGACAGAGGCAGGCCGCCATCCCTCCACACAGACAGACGGCCACGACACTTCCAAAAACAACGAACACAGCTGGGGCACGTCCACACACACGTGTACCCACAAGCACAGTACGTCTCACGCCGATTACATCAGATGCAGGCAATAGAACTGTGTGCGTGCGGAGGACGTACAAGCATGCCTCACACACAGACAGACAGAGTAAGTAGTAGATGGGATAGGTGCTAGTCGTCAGCACATCGGACGAAGTTGTGCGTGTCGCAGTCGGAGGGCTTGTCCCGGTACTGGCACGTCTTCCTCTTGGCAGCAGAACGGCTCGACCTTGCAGCCCAATAGAGGCCGCGCTTGTCGTTGAAGGTGTCGATTGCGATGCACTTCTCACCATTGCTGCCGTCGGCCGACCATTCGATCTCGCAGCATGGGCATCTTTCAAGGGCCTTTCTTTTGGCCACGCTCTCGCTGGGGTGACGCCACACAGCCCAACGATACCTTCCGTTGCAATCACTCGGGCGACCCATGGCAAACGCCATCGCGTTGCTGCCACCACTTTGCGACGGGTCGCCACCCTACATCATCACACACATACCACAGAGATGACATATTCACAAAACGAGACAGCGGCTGGCTGGTTCGCTGGCCGGCTGATTTACCCTGCGCGGAGGTGTAATGATGATGGTCTCGACCTCGCAGGCGACCCTCATATTGCCCCTCGATTTTCGTACGCCGGTCCATCGGTCCCTTTCGGTCTTGCAGTTGTAGTTGCTCCCCTTGCATTCGCCCTTGACTCTGACCTGGAACCGGTCGGGCACCCGTGTGTATTTGCGACTCAGGCTATCCCGACACGCACTCGACCACGAGATGCGGCCCGTTGTAGCTGCCGTCCACGGCGTTGGCCTTACTGCCGTCCACGGCGTTGGCCTTACTGCAGAACCGAGAGGTCGCATCCTCGACGTACGTGGCAGAGTTGACGCGCAGCAGGTCGTACGCCTCAGCGCGCGCCCTTCTCATCATCGTGGTGTAGGCGTTGTCGCACGTGACGCTGGCGTAGTCCTGGTAGAAGTATTCGGTGTTGGAGTAAACCCTATCCAGGCGCCTGACGGACGCACCTGTCACACACACACACACATGATGAGAGCAGAGGCGGGCAGTAAGGAGAAAAGCTTCATGATCTGCTCTCGCTCACCTGAGGTGTCGTTGCCACTTCTTGTGAGCCCTCGCAACAGGCCGCTCACCCTCTCGCTCTCTTCGTCGGCGGCAGCAATTGATGCGGTGGCCCCATTGGTATTCGACGAGGGCTCAGCGCACACAGCAGCAGCCAGCAGGAGGGCGCCAAGCAGGCACAGAAGGCCTTGAGTGTTCATCGCAAGGCAGACAAATCAGTCAACACACCCGGCAAGCGAAGAAAGCTGTAGAAAGACAGATGCAGACAGAACAGCGCGTTCTCAGAGAGAGGAGAGAGGAGAGAATTAAGGGGGAGAAAGAACGTCAAGAACGCATCTTCTCTTGCGGCTCGCAGATTTGGCCCTGGTTAAAGCCTCCTCGTTGTCATGACGTAAGATGCGCTTGTGATTGCATCCTGCGTGCTTTCAGGATTGGCCAGGATGACCGTTGAGCGCACAGTCCACGTGGCCCGGATATGGGGATCTGATACTTACAGACTCTAGATCTGTGAAAGCTATTCAGTAGGCCTCCGCCTCCGCTGATGAACCAACGAACGAGACATTAGGCAGTGAAGTGAGACAGATCGCCTGGTTCGGCGTGTAATCGCCTGGGTGCCTGAGGTCGACATGGCCATTTGGCAGAGACTCTTGCAATGCGCGCATCGAACATTGAGGGCACTGAGAGTGCAAGAAGCACTGGAGTCAATTTGTCGAGGCACGTCTCACATATAGCCCAAAACAAGCCCTACTCTGCTGCCCGCTCTGTCCCGCCTCTCCTTGTGTAAAGGATCTGATTCTTCCCCCGCGTGTTGATGAACGCCCTCTCCACGCGCAACTACACATACACTCACACACATAGACATACACTCAGCAGCGATCGATGAGAGAATGGCCACCCGCGTGTGCACCTGTGCATACCTCTCCCCCACCTGCGTGTCTCGCTGCCGAATCCACTCACACAGGTCGTCATAGGTCTTGACGGGCCTCTCCTGGCTCTGACGTGCGGCCCCACCCTCCCCCTCCCCAGCCGTGACCGTGATCGTCCGCTCAGGGAACAGGTGGCCGAACACGCAGCACGGCAGGACGGCAAAGGGCTTCCCAAAGCGAACGGCCATATCAACAAGGATGCCAGTGGCCTGGAACGAATGGAGGGACGCCCACACAGAAGTCTTGTTGATATGTGTCGTGTGTGGGTGGGGAGGGGCGCTGCTGATCTACCTCGTCTGGGTGCATGCCCACAATGACGGAGCATCTCTCAAAGAGGGAGAGCCGTGAAGGTGTCTCAGACGGGTCCGCTCGGCCGAAGAAGGACTCATCGAGAATGTCGCGGATCTGCGGTATGCTCCCATGAAGGAACGCCACACTCTGCATCCTCGTCATCGACCGCTCCGACGCCAGCCACCGGAACTGAGCCCTGCTCACAAAACACACAGTACCAAACACACAAGGCTGTCGAGGGGGAGCGTTGTCATCTTGCCCAGGAAACTGACATACTTGTTGAGCTTCATGGGTCTCGGGTCGATGACGGTGGCAGGTATCCCCCGGATGACGGTCAGCTCGAAAGCCACCTCCCCGCGCCCGCCCGCGACGTCGATGACGCCACTGCCGCTGCTCAGGTAGTCAACGCCATATATCGACACCTGCACCAGTAGCCACAACACACGAACTAACACACGCTTCTGCACAGTCCAGACGTGCGCGTGCATCTGCGCACCAGCCAATCGCAGAAGAGTGCGGCTCGTTTGGTCTCGGGCAGCTTGCCGTCGGTGGGGTGCGGGTCGTCTGCCAGCCGCGAGGCCTCTGTGCGGCGGTGGGTCATCATGCTCTCCCACTTGGCGCGCACATGGGGGTCAGCCACATGCAGGTCCTGACAGTTGGACCTGCAGGCAGCAACAGCAGAAAGACCAACACACAGTGTCGCTGTCTGTGTGTGCAGCCCAGCCTCCCTCTCTCCCCCATCTTATCTTGCTGACTGACCTGTAGCATACACCGCTGGTGGTGAAGAATTTGCACAGTCGGGAGATATCAACAGCAGCGGCATCGCCTTCACCATTTATACACACATCGCCCCCATTGGCAGCTTCAGCAGCCGCAGCCGCAGCACCAGCAGTGAACATCTCATGGTGGGTCTTCAGGTACTGATTGACGAGGCACTGGAAGTCGCCATCACTCCCGCCCCACTGCCGCAGCACCCTGTAGCCATGAACGCGCAGCGTGAAGTTGCGAGGAGACCGATTCTGCTCGGGGAAGCCCCATGCGGCAATCACATCCCCCAGCTTGAGGGCCTTGTACACCGCCACGTGCACACTGGATGTGACGGTGGTTGTGAAGCTGGTCGCCTCATGCTGGTCCGAGCTCCCATCAACATCATCTTGTGGGCGGAGGTACTGGGCGTTGAATGCCAGGCCGATGAGAGGGGGGTGGGAGGCGCCGGATTGCGCAGCAGGGGAGGGGCTAGAGGGAGAGGGAGGCGGTCGGCCTGAGGATGTTGGTTCAGCAATGTCTATGAAGCACAGGCTGCGACTGAAGCAACAGATGCATCCCTGCATCGATTGCATGATGGGTGAGTGCGTGCGTTCGTGTGCTGCAGACCTGACGGTTCTCTTGTGGCAGATCTGCCCCTTGACCGACACGAACAGAGGACGAAATGGCTCTTGCTTCGGCAGAGGGATTGAGTCGGTATTTGACCAGCACATCTCGTAGAACTCTTCGAAGCTGCACTCCCGCATCAGTGAATCATCATCCTCTTCGCGCCAGCGGGCTTAGCTCGCATTTCGAGGGGGTCTGCCCTCTGCGTGCTGCGTGTTGCGTGTCCGGGTTGGATGGCCACAAGGGACTTGGCTCAGGCCGCCTAGGGTGCTCCCTGAAACCGCTGCCCAGCGGGCTTAGCTCACATTCCGTGAAACCGCTCCATCCCAGCGCAGGCCTTCTCGGTGCCTTTCCTCTTCTCTCGGTGTAATCGTGGTGCTCTTTCTGCTGTCAGCTGCTGTTAAAGTGAACTGCTGAAGTTCATACTCAACGACTGTCAGTGCCAGCATGCCCATTCTGACCTCAGGCTACGCTGCCCGCGATGAATCGGGTGACTGACAAGACAAGCGCAGCACAATGCGATCATGTAGACAGACGGCATGACTGCATTCATTCTGCCCTGTCGGTCTGTTTGCCTGTTGCTATTGCACGTCTTAGGTCATATGTCGCCCTTCGTCTTCGAGCATCGTGACGTGGGCCCGCACGTAAGCTGACCACACGCACACGCAGTGAGGCAGGCCCTTCTCCCGCAGGACCTTCAATGTGCGTGGCTGCCTGGCCCGCTGTGTCGGTTCAGGATGTGCACATCAAGGTCACGTACTGCGGCATGTGCCACAGCGACCTTCACCAGATCAAGAACGAATGGCATAATAGCAGCTACCCCATGGTCCCTGGCCACGAGGTGGTCGGCATCGTCTCTGCTGTCGGATCAGAGGTACGTGTGTGTGTGTGTGTGGGTGGGTGGACAGTGTCCCCACACAAGCAGAAGGCGCACACGCCCATGTGTGCGGTGGCTGTCTGTATGTGTGGGCGAGCAGGTGACCAAGGTGAAGGTGGGCGACAGTGCGGGTGTCGGCTGCATGGTCGACTCGTGCCTCAAGTGCGATCGGTGTTTGGAGAGCGAGGAGCAGTACTGCATCCCGGGCATGATGATTGGAACCTACAACGCAAAGAACTTTGACGGAACTGTAAGGCGACCTTCTTATGCGGACCGATGGTAGCACCACAAGGTGCCTTCTCTCTCTTGTGTCTTTGTGCCTGTGTGCAGCCGACCTACGGCGGGTACTCACTGGACATCGTAAGCAAGCGGAGCGAAAAGTGTTTGTCTGTCTGTCTGCACACGTCTGCCTCGTGTATGACGTGCAGGTGGTCAAGGACCATTTTGTATTGAGGATGCCGTCCAACCTGCCGCTGGACGCCGCGGCCCCGCTGCTGTGTGCCGGCATCACCACCTGGTCACCAATGCGGTTCTACGGCATGGATAAACCCGGCACCAAAGTTGGTGTGGTCGGCTTAGGTGGCCTCGGGCACATGGCGGTCAAATTCGGTATGTGGATGCATGTCTGTCTGTCATAATGCGCGCGTGGCTGCATTGGATGTGTGACCACCGCTGTCTTCCTCTGTGTGTGTGGGTATGTGCTGTACGCAGGCGTTGCGTTTGGCTGTGAGGTGACAGTGATTTCGTCCAGCGCCTCCAAGGAGAAGGAGGCGATCGAGGTGCTCGGCGCCCACAAGTTCCTCTGCTCCAAAGACCCTGAAGCCATGAAGGTCATACATAGCACCCACCCATCCACCCACCCAAAAGCACGCTTCATGAAACACGGTTGTGTGCGCCTGTCTGCAGGCTGCATCCGAGTCGTTGGATTTCATTGTGGACACGGCGAGCGTCAAGAAGGACATGGCGCCATACTTCGGCCTCCTCAAGATCGACGGAACGCTCGTCGTCGTCGGCATCGCACCAGAACCACTCGAGGTCACCCATATGCACACACAAGAGAGAGAGAGAGAGAGAGTCTCTCTCATAGATGCGCTGTACTGATGGTTATCGTCTGCAGATCCATGCGTTCAGCTTGATCCCCCGCCGCAAGAAGATTGCCGGGTCTCTGATCGGCGGCATCAAGGAGACCCAGGAGATGCTGGACTTCTGTGGCGACAAAAATATCGCATGCACCATCGAAAAGATCCCCATGGACTACGTGAGCTGCCATGCCACAAACTCTGGCCACCCGTCACATCCATCTATCTATCCATCGTGTCCGTCCGCATGGCCGGATGTGTTGTATGTGATGGTTTCTTTCTCAGGTCAACACGGCTTTTGAGCGCATGACCAAGAGCGATGTCAAGTACCGGTTCGTCATCGACTGCGTCACCATCCCCACGGCCGACAAAATGCCCGAGGACGCCAGGAAGCACTGACTGATGAGATGACGCTTCGCCTGTCTGCCTGCGTGCCTACCTGCCTGTCTGAGCTTTTTCTTGAACAGACTGCTGTGACGTGTCGGTGTGGTGTGTGTATGTCCGTTAGCACGACCCTTTTTACTTACAGGAGGGGACACAGGCCGGTGATGGACGCATGGATGGATGGATGGATGGATGGACGCGTCTCTGTGTCGCCGCCCTGTGTCTCCCTCTGCTGGTCTTGCGACATGGACTTTGCATCTGCGCATGCGTCGACCTGCTGTGTGAAGTGGGCAGACACATGACGCATAGAAGGAAGTACGTACCAGTACTGCTGGCTCTCTGCATTTCTTCTGTCTGTCTTTGGCAGGCAGGCAGGCAGGCAGTTAGAGAGAGTTGCACATTCATTGATTCTCTCTCATGATGCTTTCATGTCCCTCGTCCTCCTACCCTACCTACACGTTTTGTCTGTCGGTCGGTCAGTGACATGTGTGAATGGCTGTGGTACTACCGTATCGTATCGTGTGTATGGGGTGGTTTGTGTTGGTATGCATGGGGAGAGAGACGTGGGCTGTGCAGTGCAGTGCAGACGCGTACATGTTTTGCCTACTACAGACTATAGTGGCAATGCGTGTGTGCGTGACATTGGCGTGTGTGCGTGACATTGTGATGCAAACAGGAAGGGAAAGTGGAGGCATGGCATGGGTGCAGGAGAGATCACACACTTAAATGGGTAGTGCCACGGAAGGATCCATGACATGAATCATGCCCTCAAGTGTCCGCGTGTCACATCCTTGTTTGTCACTGCACTACTGCATTGTCTGTCTGTCATCGCTCGCTGCAAAAGCCAGATGGACAGACAGACAGCCATTCAAAACCCTCTCCAGACGTACAGACAGACAGACATATGAACACACCTCTGGCCACACCTACACAAGTACATCTACGCACGCACGCGGCTGCTACGCCGCCCTTTGAAGGCCGTCCGGTCCCAAAACACACACGCGCACACCTCACACCCGACACGCAGCAAAAAGAGCAGCCGCTGTTCTTTCGGAACAGCAGCAGGCAAAACGAATGAACACGCGAAACCACACACACACACACACACATGGATCACCACCGGCAAGCATATCATCCGAGCTCCTTGATGGCGTGTTCGAGTATGTCGATGCCTCGGTCGAGCTGCTCCATGGGAATGTTGAGGGGCGGCGCCAATCGGACCACCTGACCCTCGCCGGCCGTCAGCACCAGCAGACCACGATCCTCACACCTGTCGACACACCACACACACCAACACACACGGGCGGGAATGTCGGCTCATGTGTCCAGCTTGTGTGCACTTACGTCTGCTTGATTTTGTTGACTTCATCGGCAGAATCAAATACGACGCCAATCTGCATCCAAGCGAGCCACACAAACGAAGCCTCCGCCCGGCTTCACGACGCACCCCACACCCCACTCTGACTCCCTTACCAGCAGCCCCTCTCCTCTGGTGTCCTTGATGCGCCCCCCCTCGACGGCCGCCAGCCTCTCTCTCAAGTGCCGTCCCTTGCTCTCAATTCCGCTCAGAAACTCGGGGCTGCTGACAGCGTTCACCACATAGTTGGCCACCGCACACACGAGGGGGTTGCCGGCGAAGGTGGAGCCGTGGTCCCCCGGCTCGATGGCACTCGCCACCTCCTCCGTCATGAGGACAGCACCGATCGGCAAGCCGCCAGCCAATGGCTTGGCGAGAGTCATGATGTCGGGGGACACACCTGAATGAAGGAATGGAGCAGATGGATGTCTGCTGCGTGTCTGCGTGTAGATGGATCTCACACTGACCGGCGTGTTGGTGCCCCCACAGCTTTCCCGTGCGGCCAAGGCCACACTGCACCTCGTCGAACACAAGCACCGCCCCGCTCTTATCACAGAGTTCCCGAAGGCCCTTCAGGAACCCAACATCGGCCGGGTTCACCCCGCCCTCGCCCTGTACAGGCTCCACAAACACCGCACACGTGTCGCCATCAATCGCCCGCTTGGCCTCCTTCAGGTCATTCCACGGACAGAACGTCACATCTCCACCCATCAGAGGCGCAAAGGGGTCACGGATCTTCTTCTTTGATGTGACGGTGAGGGCGCCCATTGTGCGGCCGTGGAAAGACTTCTCGAAAGCCACGAAGTTGACCTTTTTCGCCTTGCCGAGCAGGCCTTTCCTGGCCTTGCTGAGAGCCAGTTTGCGGGCGAACTTGATGGCCGCCTCATTGGCCTCGGTGCCGCTGTTGCAGAAGAAGACTTTGCTGGCGAAGGGGGCCAGCTGCACCAGCTTCTTGGCAAGGTCGATCTGCGGCTGAGTGAGGTAGAGGTTGCTCGTGTGGCTGAGCTTGGAGGCCTGGTCCATGAGAGCCGAATACCACCCCAGATCTGAGTGTCCCAAAGCGTTGACGGCAATCCCGGCACCGAAGTCGATGTACGCCTTCCCAGACGCATCATAGACAGTCGCCCCGCGCCCCTCGGTCAGCAGCAGGTTCCTGGCGCCATAGTTGTTGAGCAGATACTTCTCTGCATCACTCTTCAGCCGCTGCTGCTCGTCCACCCCGAGCGGATCTAGCGCCGCGTCTGTGTCTGCCGGTTCGTGTGCCGTCCGCTCTGCGTCGGTGGGCGCTATCTGCGTGCCGGTTGCAGCATGGCTGGTGATGAAAGATGAAGGGTGCGAGAGGCAGGGAGAGAGGGATGGAGGGTGAGAGGGTGCGGATGAGCGGAAAGGCCTTGCATGAGTGCCGAGTCTGAATGCCTCCGCGAGGCAGAGGCAGCTGACTCCCAGCAGCACGGGAGCCAATGCGGATGGAGTTTCGTGCAGCATCCTCATCAGCTATCAGTCTGAAGCTGAATTCTCAATCGCTTTTTAAGCTCGCAAATGAAGATCGCTTTGTCGACATTCCTGCGGCCTTTTGCTCGAAGCTTGAAGGTGTTTGTGGCGGGAGGTCGACGGCATGAAGGCCACCAATCGCGAGCTCCATCCGATGGTTTACAGGTGAGAAATCTTGGCACCGAGTTTGACTCGAGTTTGGGTTCTGATCTGTGCTGTGTGTTCGCAGCTGCATCTTGCTGCTGCAGCCCGTGCTTGCGGTGCTGATTGCGCTGCCCTTCACGGCTTCGCACACCTTGCAAAGCGTCTGCACGTCGCACCCCTACCTGTATGTGTGTGTGAGCGATGTCCGCGCGTGGCAAGCAATGACGGCTTCGATGGCCTCCTTTGCAGGGCGCTGATCTGCTGGGCGGTGTGCGCGTCTATCAACCATGTGCAGATCGAGTAGGCAGTCGAGAGGAGAGGAGAGGAGAGAAGGGAAGCAACCACCTGATGACTGGCATTGCCTTCTGAAACACAGCGGGCCCTTCGTTCCATCGTCCTTGTG
This sequence comes from Vitrella brassicaformis, assembly GCA_001179505.1. Taxonomy (NCBI): domain Eukaryota; family Vitrellaceae; genus Vitrella; species Vitrella brassicaformis. The sequence goes on along the minus strand of CDMY01000908.1, from coordinate 16,739 downwards.
GCGACGTCTTCCCAAGGGGGCATTAGCTGAGGGCATCGCCTGTGGCATACTCTGCGCCGTCTTCCCAATCCAGCCGGTCGGCCAATATGGTGAGCCTCGTGCTTCCAATGTCTTGTGTGTGTTGTGTGATGGTGAGTCTTACGATGTGCTGGTCTGCTTGTCTGGATGTGTCTGCAGGCTTCTCTCCGTTTCTGCTGCTGGTACTCGCGCTGGTTTGCGTGCTGACCGCAGTGGCTGGAGCTGCGCTGACGGTCAATTGCCGATCTCTGACGGGTAGCTGAGAATGCACTGAGTTACAGACGAGGCACATGCGCGAGCGTCCCTTGCCTTCTCGTGCCTTCCTCCTTACATCAGGCCACGCAGTGATTCCCTGCTACCTGACACACGGCGTGATGCTGCCGTGGATCGCCTTCTTGTACATCGCGCGGATGATGGCCTTCGCAAGCAAGGAGCACACATCTGGTGTGGCTCTTCCCTGCCTGCCCGACGTGAGTGGGTGAGGGGAATTGGGAGGCGAGAAGAGCCTTGTATGGATGTCTACCTCCGTCTCGCTCTGTCTCATGCATCGTATCAGGTGGTGGTCCCGCTGCCTCTCTTCCTGGCAGTACTTCTTGGTGTGGGCTTGTCCATCGCAGAAGACATTTGTGACCTGGAGCTGGTCTTGGTGTCAACGCACGGCGAGTACCACCACATTCCCGTGATAACGTTCCCCACCTTTTTGGTATTCTGCGTCTTCCTGATGGTGGCGAGCACGGCATGAGAAACCGTTGAGCCAGCCGGTGTCGCGGCAGAGGGCAGAGACAGACAGCAATCATGGAGTGAGAAAGACAATTGATTGATCGATATCGCTATTGTCGTTGTCTGAAACATACGTGTCGATCCCTTTCTGACTGATGTGTGGCCCACTTAGTTGGCCAGTCAGTCATCACATTGAAACCGCCACACAGTGTGTATATACGTGTGTGTCTCAAACCAGCAAGACTCCTGACGAACAAACGCACACTGAGTGCATGTCTCTACGCAACGCTGAATAAGCCCGTTCCATGCTGCTTTTCAGGCCCTCCTGTGCCATCTGATCTGCATGAATGCCCTCCCTCGATAAGGCGAACGAGAGGTAGGGGCACATACATACCAGCAGAAAAAGGCCGGACTGCCACGGTCAATTGTCTTCAGTCCGTCCACACTAGTGAGAAGTGTGGGCAGTGGTCCTTCCTAAAGGCATCCGAAAAAAGAGACAGGACCGATGGTCACTTTGCACTGCAAATGCAGGTCTCTTTGCAGTGTACCGACCAGCGCTCGCCGGCCCACTTCTGGTATCTCATTCCTGTGCCGATGTATCCAAGGAAGTCCGCCGAAAGGTACGAGAAAACGACGAGACAAATCCACAGCAGGGCGTGAATTCTCACTTTCATGACCCCCGGCTCAAACGTTGCTCGACACAAGGAAAGATTGTTCGTTCTCAGCAATATCTGCATACACACACCCATACACACACGTACTCCCAGATTTTTCCAAACTGAGGTGTTGAAAAGCCGACCACGTAAAGAATAAGCTCCATGAAAGTCTCGATGAGCAAGAGAACGCACAGCGCCGCCACGCCTTGAACGAGGCCGATGTAGGACTTGGTAGTGATGAATGCGGCCATAAGGGCGGCAAGGTTGGGATACAGTAGCGCTGTGATCTCCGCCATATCTACAGACCCCCAAACATCAGGAAAGGCACAGCAGTCTGACATCTATTCGGTGCTCGATCCGCCGGGTTTGACTATTTTGCTTACGGTAATTGAACACTTGATCCGAAAGCAGCCTGATTGATTGATTCCCACACAGAGACGCAGATATTAGTCAGCGTCTGACCTCAAGCCTCACGAATCCTGAGCTTTACACCTGAGATATCGGGGTGACGCCGCAAGCCTCGACATGGCTGAGGGGAGGTTGAAAGTGGACGCTGATCGCATGACTGAGTCGGTAGAAGCTTGCATTCGATCTCGGAACGAATAGTTGACCTTGCCTGTCGTCTTCTCCTCTTGATGCAGATTTCTCCAGCCCTCATGACTGCCGTCTTCTGGCTTTGGTCCGGCACATTTGCGCTTAATTGTAATATACAATACCACCGAATAAGGCAGACAAACGTCGCTCACGAGATCCATGAGAGAGAAAATGAGACTGATAAGCATCTTGTAGTTGAACGACACCATTTGGACTGCAGAAAGTCACAACAGCTCTTCATGACAAGGAAAGGTTCTCTTTCACTTACTCTGCAAAGTACGGGGGCCGATGGCGTAGTTCAAAGCTACATAAGTCACCAGGCATCCATTGGTCGTCGGCGGACCCTCCTGGTCACAATATGAGAGACATGATTGAGAGGAAGTTCCGGCATATGATTTACCTGTAACGATCGAGCTGTCTTACACGCCAAGCTTACAAAAGGCCAACCGATTACAATAAATTCGATGACAACATACTGCGTCCTGGCCTGATCTGTATTAGCCGCTTGTATGATGGACTCCATAAAACTCACAAAAAGCATTCCCATAACACCTACACACACATACAGACCATCACGCGCGCACACACACAGCGTCAGTGTGCATTCGCCGAAAGAGTGGATGAACTGACTGACTTCTTGACTGACTTCTTACAGGGAATGGCCCAAATGAGGGTGACTTTGGCTGCATACAGATTGGCCTTTTGAATGTTCCAGAATTTTGCCGACATGCGGAAGTAGGTGAAAGGCAAAAATGCAGCCATAGTGGCCCACCAAGTGGGAGCCAGGATGCAACTTCTCCACAAGATCGGCAGCTGTAGATGGTGTGAAATGCTGATAAGAAGAGACAAGACCATCGGAAAAGCAAAGACCCACCAAGTTCTCCAGACGAGATTCAAACGTTGATTGGCATCCGAGCCCCCCATCACCGTCGCATAGAAAAGACCGGCAAAGCAAATCATCGCCACCCGACGCAGGACATCAAGCAGAATCCACACGATCTTCATCTTAGGGCTGATGCATATCATCCAGGTCACAGCAGCCAAGGAAGCGCCAAGCAAGGCGCAAGCAAACGCCACGCACACCTGCCACATGATCACTTTGAGGACCCGCTTGACGGTAAACCATAATGGGCCGGGATCGAAGTGCGCCCCCATGACCACCTCTCTCGTGCCACCATCGAGCCCTCGAACGGTCTTATACTTGACAGTCGTCGGCCATTCTTCGAAGCTTGCCGGGTATCCGGCAACCCCTCTGAACCTGCAGTGAGACGATCACATGCACAGCCAGTGTTGTTCTTTGTGATGTGCCCCCTCACGTACTCAGCCACCGAGGCAGCAATCGCCTTCTCCTCCCGACGATGGATGACGTCAGGGGCGCCTATTGACCGGTCGCCTCCCTTGCTGTAGTCGTCAATGGCAATCGCCGTTGTCGTGTGTGCCGTGGAAGTGGAGAGCATGGACCGATAGGGCGGAATGCGCTCATGGCCCGGCTCTGCTGCCGTCTGGACGCACTCACCAGCTGCCCCCTTATCTTGCTCCGAATCGTTGTCATTCTCTTGCTGGTCGCCCAAAGCATCCATTGTTTGCTGCTGTGGGAATCTGATGCCGTCGCCCTCTTCTCCAGATGGCTCGATGGCATCGCCAGCCGATGGTGGGAGTGTCGCAGTTCCACGGTATGGCGATAGAGGACATGGAGGACAAATCGAAGGCTGCATCTTCTCCTCTTTCGGAAAGGAATGCAGGAAGGAGAGGGAGGGAGAGCCTGGCAAACCTCCCACTGCGTTTTGGGGCCCGTCGCGACGAGCTGTGTGTGGTCTCTGCTGGTCTGGCGATTCTGATCTGCGCGGGGCTCATCGGTAGGACCTCATCTTGCTGAATTCAAATGACGGTCATACTCTATCTCTCCTAGTATCTTTCTTGCAGATGGCTTTCCACGACGGATGCCGACTGCCAGAAGCTGCGTGACACACGAATGACGGACATCTCGGACTCGGCTGACACAGGTGGGTTTACAAGCGTCAGAGACACTGTCAGCCACATCCAGTCAGTGATGAGGAAGAAGAGGTCATGGATGCGGGGATGTGCTCGCACAGTACGGTCTTTGCATGCAGAGTCGACAAGGCTGGCTACTGTGCGATTGACTGATGTCTCTCCTTCTGATAGCATGGACACCAATTATCTCCGGGGTCGCGAAATGAGGCTGAGAGTGACAAAAAGGAGATTCAAGAGCTGTGTGTGGTGTTCACGGCTGCTTCTGTCCTTGGGGCTCATCGGTAGGACCTCATCTTGCTGAATTCAATGATGGTCAGACTCTGCTTTTCTTGCAGGTGGCTTCGCTTTCAAAATGGCGGAGGCCGATTGCCAGAGGCTTCGTGAGATGGACAAGAATGTCATTTTGGACTCGGCCCTGAGAGCCTTTTACCATGAGTGGTGCGCGTACAGGCGGGTCTTGCAAGCGTCAGAGACAGTCGCGCCGTCAGGCAGCGAGACGGAAGAAGACAGAGAGTTCGCTCTGAGGTAACGAATGGGCGGGGATGCGCTTGCACAGCACGCTCTTGCATGCGTTGTTGTCTTGATTCAGAGTCGACAAGGCAGGCTATTGTGTAGTTGACTGCTTCCTTCACGAGCCCTACCCTGAGGACAGCTGCGGCAGCATCCGTCTGAAGGACGCCGTCTGTCGAGGCCGAGTATGCTCAGGCTGGCTCAGCATGAGCGACATCCCGTCGATTGAGAGCCTCAGTGCAGGGGCCGGCATCCATCGAGTAGAGCTATCGAGGTCATTCACCCGTGCAGGCAAGACAATCACTCAGGGTTCTGGCAGCATAAACGTGACGAGGTCGACTCGTGAGAAATATGGAGTGGATGGAAGTGGCGTGAAGGTTGGCGTGATTGCGGACAGTTTCGACCAGAAGGGGCTGCCGCCGACCGGCGCTGACGACAGGAGCTCGGGAGACCTTCCCCAGGTTCAGGTGGTATCGGATTATTCCTTGGGGAGGGATGAAGGCAGGGCTGTGCTACAGGTAGATTGTCTGTCAGTCAGGGACATCCCTTTTCCATCAACAGATGTCCATTTTGTCCGTTTGCAGATCGTCCATGACATTGCCCCGGGTGCTCAGCTGTACTATGCGACAGGCTTCGGTGGCCTGGCCAAGTTCTCAGCCGCCATAGATCAGCTGGTTGATGTGGGATGCGATATCATTGTGGATGACGTGGTGCACGTCCATGAGAGTTTCTTTCACGAAGTCGGTCAGTCAATCGCAAACCACGTGTCGCACGACATCGTACACACAACTGTGTCTTTCTGCCGTCAGAGCCTCGTGTCTCGGTCAGTCAAGAGTGCATTTGAGCACGGCGTCGCATATGTCTCAGCTACGGGCAACGAGGGCCTCAACTCGTATGAAGCGCCATTTCGAAGCTCAGCGGTCCAAGGACCGGGCCTCGGCATCCTTCACGACTTTGATTACTCTCCAGGAAATGTTGATGTGTACCAAACCATCTCCATTGCGCCAGATGGGCGGCTTTATCTCGTCTTCCAATGGACTGCCCCTCAATTCTCAACGTATGGCCCCCCTGGACCGCTCCACGATTTCGACATCTATTTGGCTCTGCCGAGCTATGCGACGACTAAGAACATGAGCGACATCCTTGCCAAGTCCACATGGGACAATCGCGGAGCCGATCCCGTCGAGGTCCTCTACTGGACAAACAGCAACTATCTCAACAAGACTTTCTTACTCATGATCGAGCTCGTCAATGGACCTCTTGTAGCCGACCCAGTCATCCTGAAGTGGATCGATTTAGGAAACAATGGCGTCGACAAGACCGCACTCACGTACGACACCCAGTCACCGACAGCTTTCGGACACGTCAACATCCCGGAGGCCTTTTCCGTGGGGGCGTCGAACTATCAGTACTTCACGACTGACTGGGTCAGCAATGGCACACATACGCCGAATCGTGCCTCGTCTGGCGGTCCAATTCCGAGCCACTTTGACAACGAAGGCCGACGGATGGACCCACCAGCGCTGGTCTATACCCCTGATGTGGTGGCTCCTGATGGAGTGGACACCACGTTCTTCGGCGGCTGGGGGGACACAGACGCCACTGGCTATCCCAACTTCTTTGTAAGCCGCCCACGGCCATATCCATGTCTTTGCACATCTGTCCTGTCTCCCCGGTTTTAGGGCACCAGCGCGGCAGCTCCTCACGTTGGCGCCCTCATGGCCCTTATGAAGCAGCAAGACCCTTCCCTGGCACCACGCGACCTCTACCTGGCCGTTCGATTAACAGCCGTCTCCCCCCGGAAAGCCACACCAATGGACGACAAATACAGCTTTCGTGCAGGATGGGGCGTCGTCGACGGCAGAGGGGCTCTCGCACTCACTGACTGGAGAAAGAAAAGTAAGACGCGACAATTCGAGGGCCAAACAAGCAATGACTGCATGTGCTGTGCTCTTCAGTGAGCAAGAACACGGCTGTGATGTCGTGCGCGTCCGCCGGCGGCATCCTTGAGCAGACAGCCACAAACAATGGCTTGGCCGCGTGCTGCCCTGCACGGTGTGGCGTGTGCAGCGAGATTGACTGTGAGAGCAGGAGCCACTGGACACACAGAGAGTGTTGTCCCTCCGTCATTCCCACCGGCCGCATGTGCGATGAGGTCGGCCGCAGCCCGTGCATGATCGACAAGAGCAGAACTACATTTGGCACGTGTCTCTGGGCCGGTGGGATTGTGTCGACTGGAGCGGACCGCGGCTCTGCTGTGTGCTGCCCGATGGAGTGCGGCGTCTGTCAGCAGGGCGGATGCGAAGATCGGCCAGGAGGGGTACGCAACTGCTGCCCGAAATTCATCTTTGCGGAAAGGGAGACACGACAGTGTTTTGCGTCAGGACAGGCGCCCTGTCTCGATGGTGTGAACAAAGGAGCTCGCTCCTTTTGGCATCAGGAAGTATCGAGTTGTATGTTTGATGGTTCCTTGCAGATCCGCCCTCTGACCAAGCACTGACATGTATGCAGAGTATGGGCGGCCTGCCGTCTGCGGGCGGAGCCCTGTGCTGCCCAAAACGATGTGGAAAGTGTTCCGTGGGCCTTTGCGAGGACCCCGATTGCTGTCCGACACCCGTGGCTGGACCAAAGCAGTGTATGACGACAGACAGAGCCGGAAAGCTACCTTGTGTGGCTAGCGGCTTTGTGGGCGGCGATCGGCTGGCCTGTCCTGCCAACGGCATGTGCTCCCTCTCCTTCTCTGCTGTCGCCCCGAGGCCGATGTTCCAGCTGCTGATCCATCCAACCCCAAATGCGCGGTGCGGCAGCGATGCGCCGACAGAGCCGCTGGTCGACCATGTGATCCCTTGTCGGCCTGGAAGGCGACTTGTCGACGGGGTGCCCATGGCCGCATGCAACGTGACGATCGATCCGCAGGCACACGGGGTGGGCTCCGGTGCGGTGACGGTGTGTGGCTTTGTGCCGCCGGTCGATGGCGCCGAAGGGATTGGGGATTATCGGTATCACTGGAGGAGCTACCAGGCTGCCGTGGGCTCCTTTCGGCTCGTCAGGGGTGAGAAACCTGACAAAAGCACCAGTATAACATTTTGTGGGAGTGGATGCTCGTGTGTTTGTGGTGTGGTGTAGAGAGGGGTAGGTGCGCGGCAGTCGTGTGTCCGCCCCCGCGTGTGTGTGTGAATGCTGGCCTTGATGGGACGAGATGCGATTGCCCACCAGGGTACCAAGACAACGGAGATGGGCTCTGCCGAGGTAACCCATATGGCATTGCGTGCAGGCCTACGCTCTCCATATCTGTGTGGGTGTGGGTGTGGGTGTGTCTGCAGACATCGACGAATGTGCCCGCGGCTGGGACGGCTGTTCCTACGTGGTGGGGGCTACGTGCGAGAACACCGTCGGCTCCTACACATGCAAATGTCCTGAGTTCTACGCCTTCAACACGACCACAAGACGATGCGATCGTAAGCAGATCAGCCCAGACATGCACACGCAGAGGAAGGGATGCGATTGATGTCTCTCTGTGATGCTTTTGTGTGTTGTGTGCGCGCAGCATTGGAGGGCAGCCCGTGTTATGCGAACCCATGCCGCGACGGCAGATGTGTTGCGCTGGGCGACACATTATTCTCCTGCCGCTGCTATCCGCCATACACATTTGATGAGACCACACAGACATGCGGTCAGCCAGCGAGCATGGCGCAATCCATGGAGACACACCTGTCTGTTCCTTCCTGCCATGCAGTCCCCACCATCAATACGCCAGCCGTCTCGCGCGCACCTCAGCCCGACAGAGATGAGTCTTCAGCCAATGCCGGCTGGCTCATATCCGCAGCTGTCATCGCAGCTGGGTTGATCCTCGGCGCACTCATCGCCTGCAGCTGCCTCGGCTGGCGAAGAAGAAAACGATTAGCGGAGACGCCGGTGCTCAAGGTCACCGATCTTCAACAGGCTCAAGGCACGCACTGCCAGCCAGCTGCAGGGGAGGTGCTCAAATCCCCGACAGCCGGTGCAGGGCCCAGCCCCCGGCTGAGGACGCCTGTGAGCGCATCGAGAGGGGGAATGGACCTGCACAGCCCCACGCAGCTGATGGAAAAGGTACGAGCGAATTAAGGCGGGCGAGAGAGAGGGGGTCAGAGAGACGTATGTGGCGGGGTCTGTGTGTCTTTGCATTGCAGGGCTTATCGTGTGGACACACTAGAGAAATCTAAGGGAGACGATACTTAGCTAGGGCCTTCACTGTCTTGAGACGATTCTTTGGACTGCTGTGTCGACTGACTGATTGCATTGGGCGTTTTGGACCTACGGACGGATTGGCGAGTGACTGTTTAGAGATCACATGGCCGGCCATGTTGAATTGATGTGTGTAGGAATGCCCAGATCAATCCAGCCTGCCCGTCCCTCTTATTAATTATATATGTACTGGATGGGGTCGGTCAGTACCCTTCCTTGGTTGATTGCTATAGATAGCACACAGACAGACAGACAGACAGACAACAACACACACACATACACATGGACACGAAATGCCTTTCTACATGACCCCGCCACATTCATCCTCTCATCACACACACACACACACACACACAAAAGCGACCCAGCCATTCAGCCATCCAGCCATCCAGCCATCCAGACAGACAGACAGACAGACACAGACAAATAGGGCATCCATCCATCCCGTTCTCTCTCAGCCAATCTCTCTCTCTGTTCCCAATCTGGCGTCCTGCATAGCCAGCTTGCCGTCCCACCCACATATGTACACGCCACCCCCGCCCTCCCGAATACACACAGACAGCCGATAGATACACAACCAACACATACAAAATGATGGTCGGTCGATTGGTCTGTACGTGTGAATGTCCTCCCGATTCATCTTTCTATCGCCCATCCGTCCGTCAAGACATCTTCTTGCCCTCCAGCAGACCCGCACCGCCCGCCCCTGCATCGGTGGGAGTGTCGCCAGCACCCCTCTCGCCCCTCTCGCGTATCTCAGGGTCGTTCTGTCGGCTGGCCGGCGATTCGCATGCAGCCGACGACATGGCATCCTCACCGCTCCCATTGCCCTGGCCGTGTGCGGTCCACCGGCGCCTCTCGGTGAGAGAGTGCAGGTGCTCCGGCACGGCAGGGTCGTTGTCAATGAGGGTGGGGGCATTGGTGGGGGAGGGGCCGTCGTGGGTGCTGGTGGGGGAGGCGGAGCCGCTGTGTGCCGATGAGGATATGGACGGTGGCTGGGGGGCATACGAGGCCTCAGGTCGGTGAGCCACACGTGGATGGGCGCGCCTGCATGGGGGTGGGGTGGACGGATGGACAGGCACGCAGGCAGGCTGTGTGTGTGTGTGTGTGTAGTACCTCTGGGCCTCTGCGACATGCACTCGACAGCTGAAGAGTAGGACAATCGCAAAGGAAACCGCCCACAGCATCATCAGCCGGAGCGTCGAGTTGAGCTGCACCCATATATCCAGCCACGAACCAGCCAATGCAATCCATCAACACAGCGAGAGGAGCATACACACATGTGTTTGTTGCACTGTCCGTGGTGCGCGCACCTGTGTGAAGCGTTCCGGCGAATCTTCATATCCCAAAGCGACATACAGGGGTATCGGGCCCACTGTGTCGGTGTCCGCGCCTTCCTGGCGGCTGGCTTGGCCGTCACTCACAGCCACATCAGCCGCCTTGCCCTTCTCCGAGGACGTTGGCTCCGCAGGATGCTGCTGATACGTCTGCACAGCCAGCGGCCCCTCCTGCTGCAGCGGCACCCACACCGCCTTGCTCGGCTGCTGCTGCTCGCTGTCACGGCCGTCCGGTAGGCGGCTGTCGATGAGTCGTGTGTGGTAGGTATGGAGGGCCCGCCAGCTGAGAGCGACACGGCGGCTGAGCCAGCCGATGGACGCCTCGGCGAGGGCGACCAGCGCACCCGCCACTGGCGCGACTGACCCCTCCTTTAAGAGGCTACCGTACATCTGAATGCAGGCAGCAATTGTGGATAGATAGGTGAGGGCTCGTGTGTCTGGGTTCTCCTCTGCGTGGGTGTCACCTACCTGGTATGCTTCAGTGGTGTTTGACGGCCGTCCAATGCCCTTCTCGGTCATGACAGCCTTCTCATATCGGCCGCGACTGTCCCCCATCGCGGCAGCAAGACAAGTCCACTCATAGGATGTGGTCAAATTCTGACACACACCCACACACGAATGAAAGGAAGAGGGTCCCATCAGTCATCCCACATACAAGTGTTTGTTCCCTCCCTCCCCCCTCGGGTGCACTGCATGTGCCCACCTGAATGACGCCCAACGAGCCCTCCCTATATGCCCTGGCCACTCGATGCATTGCTGCAACACTCCCGGCCACAGCGGCCCGCTTCGCGAAGTAAAAGCTGCACACGGCGGCATCGGGGGGCAGGTGACGCAGCGACTCACTCGTGGCGGTCTCGGGACTGACTGCCGTCAGCTGTCGGCCATCTGCAATATAATCGCCATCAGCATCACCCTCCGGCTGCTGGTCCTGGGGTGACACCTGCTGAGCGGCGCTCTGGTCGTCGGCTCCTTCTGCGTCATGGGCGGCGATGCCCTCCCACCGCAGCCGAGTGTAATAGCCATCCGGCCGGGCCCAACAGTGAAGGTAGTGACGCACGCCGGCTGGGTCACTGGTCACATTGGCTGCTGCTGTCGAGTTGGCTTCCACCTCGTGGGGCACGGTGAGGTCCTGCTGCCGTATCTGCATGTGCAACGGCGGCTTCTGCGCCCATTGTCGCCACAGCTCGGCTGCGCTCTCGTGTGCCAGTGGATGACCTATCTCAGAGAGCAGCATGGCCCGCAACAGAGCTCCCGACACGTCGCCGAGAGTGTAGGCCCGCCTCGCGTGGGCGAAGAGCAGCTTGACCGTTTCGTGGTTCATGGCCACCTCGAAGAAGAGAGGAAAGGCGGCCTCGCACCTCTGGAGCTCTGTTCTATGCCGCACATCCGCCCCTTGCAGAATCAACACTCCCGCGTTATATTTCGCCACTATACGGCCGGCAGCAGACGCCTTGTCGTACCACAGCAGCGCCCTCGTCGTATTGAGGCCGTCTGCGGGCAACACGTCCGTATCGGCGCCCGCATACGCGTGGCCGATCAGCAGCTGAGCGCTGCTGTCGCCGAGAGCTGCGGCCGCCTCCAGGTGTAAGCCCGCCCTGGTCAGATTCCTCTCCGATCCGCCGATGCCGAACTTGCTCAGGTAGTGTTTCGCCATGTGGCGCTGGGATTGGTCGTCAGACTTAGTCGCCACCTGCGCAAGGTAGGGGGAAGAGTCGTTCGTCGAGCCATATGCACCGTCGATGTGTGCGAGCGCTCTAGCCATGGCAGCCCCACAGTGGCCGAGAACACTGGCACGGTGCCAGTAGGCCATGGCCTGTGGGATGTCACGCGGAATACCACCTGACGACGAAGCACAGCCAGCGTAATAGGTGCATTGTTTTGGCACACCCGCTAAAGTCACCTTCTCTGAGGCCGTGATAATACTGACAGAAAGCCAAAGAGACAGACAGAATTATTGGCTCATTGCATGTGCCAGTCTGTTTACCTGTCACCTTACCAGTTCGCCGAGGGCAGCGAGACCGTCAGGGTCTTCACGCAGCGCCAAATCCTCAACGAGCTGCGCATACTCGAGGCTGCCATACCTCGGCTGCTCGGAGCCATAGTCCTCCCTCCAGCGCGACTGAGACTGCTTCCATTCCAGCCTGTTCGTTATCAGCTCGGCGGCCGGCAGGTCAGAGCCCTCATTGAGCGAGTCAGACGCCACACCGAGCAGGGCCTCAAGAGCCACCTGGCAGTGCAGCGCTGCATGCGCCGCCGCGCCAATCTCGGCGGCTGTCGTGGCATTGAGTATCGCCAAGGAGTCGCCATCCATTTGGAGTAAGTGCGGTGGGATGGTGGCTGTCAGATTGATAGGCGGCCGGTGCATGCTGGTCGATGCAGATCTGGCGAGATGCCGGTATTTGTAGCCCTGCTGTGCCAGCTCGTGACGGAAGTAGTACGACAAGCTCAGCCTGCCCATGACGGCCCCCGCGTGTTGCGCCAGAGAATACGCCATGGTGGGGAGGTCATAGCCTTGCCGCTCCTTGGGCAGCTCGCGTGTGTGTGGCGATCTGTAGGGCGGCGCCACCTCCACCGCCTGGAACATCATGTAGATACTCTGATAGCCCGAGCCGTGGTCGACCGTCCAGCCGTGAGATGACCGCACTAGCGGCGGGTACCCAATGGAAAACAGAAACCCTGAATGCGCACACAAATCCACTCCATTGGCGTGTGTCCTCGTCGCACAAATACACGCCGGCATTGTTGCTGACGCACACACGTACCTGCCAGCATATAACAGGTGCCGCAGGACAGTCTGCTGCCCTTGATGATGCACTCGACAGCCTTGTCCACATCTCGCGGCCAGCCATGAGGGAAATCGACATTCCCGCGCTCATCAGGCACACCGAACAGGTAGAGCAAGGCCAGGTAGCCGTAGGCCTCGCTTGCAACGTGCCTCACTGGCGCCTCGGTTGCAGCGATGAGCCGCTGATGAAGGTCCGCAAAGTCAGGGTCTGCCGATCCCATTATTATGCGAATGAGGATGTCATCTGTAATGTTGGGGAAGAACGTCAGCTCTGCCACGGCGGGGTCCTCCTGTGCCCCTTCGTCGATGGCGTCATCTGCCGCATCTAGCGTCAGGGACGAATTACTCGCCAGCAACGCATCAAACTCATCCAGCCACAGCACGTGCTCATCGCTGGCCCATCCGTTGTCGTCGGCAGCACCATCATTCACTCCTGAGGGCTCCAAGTCCACTTGTGGAGCTTCGTCAGTGAAAGTGTCGGTGAACGCAGCAGCAGTGAGCAGGAGAGATAAGAGCAGGGCTACGCAGCGCTGAAAGAAGAGGCGGGGCATCAGGGGAGGAACAACAGTTCAACAACTCCATGCGAGCCTTCAAGTTATTCCGATCGTTTCTTCAGGATGTTGCGGAGTGCGCGAGTGCTGTGCGCACTCGCTCTGTCAGACAGCGGCACCCATATCTGTCTGTTTCCATCGAACGGCACACTCAACGACTGACTTTGTACAACAAATGACCGTAAGTATACTCAGACGCACACAAACTCTCCCATGGCCACGCACCCCACACGCACCACCCCCACCCTCACTCAGAGCCATACAGCTCAAGCGAACTCCAGATCCTGCACACAACAGAAGGTACGACACGTTCTGTCCATTGGATCACAAACACACGACTGTCTGTCTGTCTGTCTGTCCGTACCTGAGTGCCTTCCCTTGACTCGATTGTCTCCAGGTTCGCGGTGAAGGCCAGATTCTTGACATCAGACGCCAACGAGATCTCGCCCAACGTTTGCTGGTATACACAGACAAACACACAAACCCGGAGGAGACGTGCGTGCGGAGTGTGCACATGTCTCTCTCGATCGACTGTCTCACCTTCTTTTTGGCCGCCAGTGCCTGTTTCTGCGCCTCGGTGAGCTCACGCAGCTCAGATTTGAGGCCCTTGTCAGCCACCGTTGGCCGCACGGCCGTTTTTCTCCTCTGCTAAAGAAAACGAGAGACGGAAGAGACATGACGTGTCTTGTCGCGTCTCAGCAACGCCACGCATCTCAGCTTACCGGCCCTGGTGTTCTGATGGTACTCTTCCGCTTGTCCACATACTGCACTCACACACATATGGGGAACAACGAATGGCTCCGAGGTGTGCCGAGGTGCGTATTTTCTTGTGTGTGCGGTCCGTACGTGTTGGTAGCTCTGGTCTTCGATCTGCAGCAACGTCTCGCGGCGCTTCTCAGTCTGACATACAGACACAGGCAGCCAGCTAAGTACTTGTGGTCCCTCATCCATTGCTATCCATGGCTCGAGCCCATCGATCACCTTATCTGGCGGCTTCTTCCGTGTATCCAACACAGACGCCCTGCAAGAAGACACAACGCTACCAAGCATGCCCCATTGTTTGTGAATTGCCGTACCGTGCCCTCGAGATGATTTCAGGGTCGAAGCCCAAAGCTGGAATGCAAGACCAGAAGAGGAGGGTGATGGAGGCATTAAGCTTTCCTGCATCTGATTGACCTCTTTGCGATTTGCGGGCTTCGTCCTCTGGCTCCTGCAGCCACGGGTGATCCAAACCTTCGCAGCAACACACACACACATACACCTCTCAGCACGAGAAGGCGAGGATGGGCTGTGGTTTTGTGTCGATGTGGCTATTGTTTGTACACTGCTCGGCGGTGAGGCGCTTGTGAGGGTCCTTCCTGAGCAGCTTCTTCAGCAGGTCCTGAGCTTCTTTCGAGATGGGCCTTTCGCCTGACTTGGCTGGAATTTCGGGCTGCTTCAACAGAATGTTCTTCTGCACACAAAGAGGAGAGAGAGGAAGGGACAAGAGACAGTCGACGCTTTCAGTGGGTGTCAGTCATATCGATGGATTAGATACGCGCACTTGACGTGTATGTATGTACCAACCATGATGGCCTGGTCATTGGGCCCCTTGAATGGCAGCTTTCCGTACAGCATCATATACAATATCACACCTGCAAACAAGACACCGAGACGCACGAATCAATTGTGTGTGTATGTGTATGGGTGCACTACACGCGTGCCTGTGTCTCTTTCCTCCTTACCAAGAGCCCACATGTCTCCCCAATACTTGGACTTGCCCCTGATACACGTACAGCAGCAGAGACAGACCATCAGGATGCCCACACGTGCCCTGACCGTACGTACATACTCACTTGATGCACTCAGGCGCGAGGTAATGGATCGTGCCGCAGCAATCTGTCAGGGGCCTGTCATTCTTCACCTGGCAAAACACCCCTTCGTGTCTCAGTGCCTCTGTCTGCGCGTGTGTGCCCACCCTCTTCGATAGCCCAAAGTCAATCAGCTTCAGCGTGGCGTCCTCAGAATCATCAGCAAACTGAAGGCATGCATGTGAGGGCGCTGTTCCCTCTCCTCTCGTGTGCTCTGCCTCTCGTGTGCTCTGGTCGCCTGTTGCTTACCAGGAAGTTTTCGGGCTTCAGGTCCCGATGCACGACTTGCCTGGAGTGAAGATGCTGACACGCGAGCGCCATCTGCCGCATGAGCTTGGCCGCACTGCACACATTCAGACAGGCAACGGGCGATATGCTGAGGGGGCCGGGGCAGCAAGATGCTTACAGGGCTTCGGTGAAGAATTTCCTTTTCTCGAGTCTGGTGAAGAGCTCGCCGCCCGTGCAGGCCTCCATCACAGCATAGATGAAGTTGCGATCCTGGCGGACAGAAATCAGACACCAACAAATGTTGCCCCGACAAGACACTGGAGAGAGGTATGGACTGGCTGGCTGACTGACCTCGAAAACCTCATAGAATCTGATGACATTCGGGTGATCCACAATCTTGAGGATCTCGATCTCCTCCATCAGCTCTTGAATGGTCACGCCCACCTCATCCTTGACAATCAGCTTCACCGCCCTGTCTTCACCGCTCTCCTTGTGCGTGCACAGACGGACCTGCATAAGGAACAAGTGACAAACCGTGTCAGACTAGAGGGAGCCCGCTTCAACACGCATGCCATCTCTTGGCAGGGAGGGCCGACCTGTCCAAACGCTCCTGTGCCCAGCTTGGTGCCGATGTTGTAGTGGTCTCGGATGTCAGGGGCATAGCCGCACATGCACCCAAGGGCGGTGCCCATGTCGCCACGGCAAGTGCCTCGGTGGTTGAGAAGGGTCTTTCCTACGCCTCTTCCCGTAGCCCGCAAATGCCCCCAGTCTCTCGAAAGGAATTGAGAGCTTCCTCAGTTTGCAATGGTTTCGGTGTGTGCTGCGTTGTTCTTTCTCTGCTGCCTGCTGTTCACCTCTCAGGCTGTATCGCACAGCATCCAATGGCATCGGATTTCGCAGCCCAATGTCACCTCGGCGGCAAGGGATGCCAACATTGCCCAAGCAATAAAGGGAAAGATGCAGCGAGTTTCCTGCATGCAGCGGAACCTCCAAGAGCTTGGAGCAAGCAGGCTGCTCGGCGAGTCGAGGACCTTCAGCAGCAGGCCGCTCCGTGAGGATTTGAGTGATGGACTCCGTCGAGCAATGCAATTCGTGCGCCACATCAGGTCAGCAAACGTGGAGGTGCACACTCGCAACTCATCGCCACGTGCCTTGTGTTGGGTTTTGATAGCAGGGTTTGTGCTTAGCTTGCAGACATGTCTTTCTATTTCGTGCATCTTCGGTGAGCGTTGGCAGCTCTCGTGCGTGTCTTGCTTGGCGGGCTGGCCATGCCC
>CDMY01000907.1:0-11546 GCA_001179505.1 Vitrella brassicaformis | reverse complement strand
TAGGCTCTGAGAGTAAAGTCCCATTCGCGCCACTTGATGTCGTTCTCGCCACTCCTGCCGGTAAAGACGGGGAAGGTGGCCTTTGTCTCGAGATTGAGTGTCATCTCTGCTGTCTGCTTTGTTGATGTTGTTGTTGTCTTTCTTCAAGTACTGCTAGTAGTTGACTGCTGCTGATACTGCGCAAGACACTGATAGACCTGTTAGGATCTGTCAGTTAGCTGGCGAAGACTTCGGCTCAGATAAGCAAGAACCAAGTTGCTGCGCCCATGTGCGGAAAAAGCCGGTGAGGACCTTTCCTGTAGTTAGCTGAATAGAGGATCTGTTGGGCGGTAAGTCCCAGAGTAAGAGTGCTTTTACTTTAATAAGACCGATGGACTGGCCAATCAGTCAAAGTTGTTTCTGTCCATGTATGGCATCATGAAGGGTGGTCAACACAGATCTCACTTCGGTGATGACTGTTAAGATCGTGTCTCCTCAGAATGCTTTCCTTGTCTTTCCTTGTCTTCTCCTCTCTCCACCCGTTACACAGCAATATACCCTAGCTCACAAGCTCGCAGTGGTTCGTTCTTGCCAAGCTGGCAATCCTGACACATAGCCTTCTTTCTGTTTCAAATGCGAGCTTTCAGTGGCTGAGAGAGCGGTTTCACGGAATGTCGTCTGGAAACAGAGAGGACCGCTGCAACATGAAGGATCTGTGAGGAAAGGTGCTCTGGAGTTTTTGAAGTGAGTGACTGGCACCTCATGACGTTCCGGTGGGGTGACACCGCAACCAGCGGCAGTGACGGGCTCTCCCGCAGCAGTTGGTGGGGCACTCGTGTGTCCCGCAATCAGGAGAAACCAGCGGATCAGACAGAGGTGAAGAGAAATACAAAGACGGCCGTGGTAATGGATGCGATGGATGGATGAATTTCATTGGTTGCTGTGTGCATCAGCCTGGCTTGTTGCTGAAGTTTGATCCCGGCACTGGCAAGCCATCTGCACTCGCAACCGACACACTCAACGGAAAGGTGCGTATCAGGGGCAAGGGGTGATTGGCACAGCAGCTCGGACGTGTGCACCTCTCTCTCTCTCTCTCTCTCTCTGTGTGTGTGTGTGTGTGCGTGTGTGTGTGTGTCGTGTGTGACCATGGCTGCAGCATGTGGGCTTGTTCTTTGCCGCCGAGTGGTGCATCTACTGCAAAGGCTTCCTGCCCTTCCTCCTCAAAGTGTACCGCATCCTGCAGCCCAAGAAGATCTTCGAGGTCGTCTACGTGCCGTGCGATCGCGACCCTGAGACCTTCCAACGATTCGCATCCAGCATGCCTTGGTAGGCCAGGTGTCACGATGGTCAGCCGGCCGGCTGCATTCCTCGTCTGTCATGTGTGTACAGGCCGACATTGCCTCTGGAGAACTATGGGTATCTGTGGTCTTCCAGGGATGGCGTGTCCATCTCACATGGTGTGCTTTTGCGTTTTGATCAGGTATCTGATCAAAAAGTACGGCATCAATGTGCTGCCAACAGTGGTCGTGGTGGCGCCCGACGACACAATCATTCACAGTAAGGACATGACACGACACGGCAAGGCACGGCATAGTACACAGGATAGACCGAATGAATGAAGGAGTGAATGAGTGAAAATGGATGGCAGTAGGAGTGAAAATGGATGGCATGGCATTGCAGAGAATGCGGTCGGGATGATGCGTGCTCCGGGTGGCGAGGAGAACTTCGAAACGTTCCTTCGCAGGTATGACCGATGGACACCTTTCGCCGTCTCGCTGTGCATTCAATTTCCTCTCTGTCTCTCCGCTCCGCAGGTGGAAGCCGACAAACGGTGATGGGACGAGCAGCAATGACAGATTCTTCCGCCTGTTCAAGTGAAGCAGCACCGACAACGAGTGATGCGACGTGCGTGATGGACGGCCAGTTGTAGAAATGGTTTTTGTGTGGCCGTCCGTCTGCTCTGCTTGAGTCATATATGTATGTCGAGTTTGTAGAGTTTAGATCAATGTTCGATCTGAGTGATTGACCGATATAAGTATACTACACGCACTTCAAACGAACACATAGAGAAGCAATCGACCAAGCAAACTGAGCACGAGCAGCAATGAAGGTGGTGATCGTTGTGCTGGCATTGTTCGTTGCCTCGGCCAAGTCGCAGACGTCTCTGTTGTTTGGCGAGGAGGGAGAGAACCCGCCGGACGAGATCTTCTACTATGGGTAGACGCACAGATTAGAGGGACAGAGAGACACACAAAGAGCTGACCCCTTCGTGTGTGCCTTGTGTGAATTGTGTGCAGCTTTCCGGGTTACTTCGCTGGCCACGACCACTGGATGCCCTCCGAGGCTCCTGCCGTCAAGGTGATGGAGGAGCATTTGCTGCCCATCCACTGCCCGGCCGGCCAAACCATCACAGTCAAGCGGGCATCCTTCGGCACCCCGATCGGCGAGGGCAGCGCATTCAAGCAGGGCGCCTGCCACCACCCGCAGTCCACTTACACTGTCAAACGCCTATGCGCCGGCAGAGAGAAATGCAAAGTGCGTCGATCAAGAAGGCCTCGCAGTGAGACACAGCATATGCATTTGTTGTCCTGTGTTATGTGTTGTGTGAAGGTGCTGGCGTCAGTGTCCACGTTTGGAAAGGGCCACGACCCCTGCCCAGACACGCAGAAGGCTCTCGCCGTCGACTACGAATGCACACAAATCACCGAACCGAGGCCTCTCTACGGTGACCACACACACGCACACACACACACACACATCGATGGCCGGATGGACGGACGGGAATGCGCACGGTGTCTGCAGATCGTGCGACAGGGACGTTTCGCGAGGGTGTGCATCCAATCTACTTGGTGAGTGAGTGCAGGAGCGAGCTGGAAAGACACACGTCTTTGTGTGCATCCATTGGTTGTGTTAGTATCTACCCACGCACACCGCCCCATGCAAGAACGTCCTCTCAACCAGCAACACGGTGCGCAGCCTGGACAGGCCAGAGAGGCCATCCAGTCAGCTGTAACTTCGTGTGGGTATGTGTGTTGGAAAAGACAGACGTTCACAATTGGCGAGGCGACGGCAGAATGCGATTCCGACCCCAAGTGCGCATTCTTCACCTTTGACCCTAACACAGCCCGAGCCGTCTATTGTTCCGGTGGGTCGATGCGGACAGGCCACAGAGACACACAGACAGGGAGAGTGGGAATGTCGTCGGTGCAGATGATTCGTGGACTGGGAGCGAGAAGCACATGGATGCGGTGGTGTGCGTGAAGCCCCGCGAGATGAGTGAGTCGAGCTTCGCCATCTACCCAAACAACGCCGGCATATGCTCGGCCGCAAACACCATCAAACACATGGTCAGCCGCTGCATGCATGTGTCCAGCTGCTCTCGTGTGTATGTGCGTGTGTGTGTGTGTATGTTGTCAGGATGACGTGAAGCGGCCGCACGAGGCGGCTGAGGCATGCCGTTCACAGCCCAACTGCACCCACTTCACATGGTCACCAAACTAAGAGAGAGATCGACTGACAGGAAAGCCGTCTGCCTGTGTGTGTGGGTGGGTGGGTGGTTCCACTGCTGCAGGAGCGACGGTGGTCTGCTGTCTGCTGAGGGTTTCCGCGCCTACGCGTGGCTGTGCTCGGGGACGCCATCGCAGATACCGCACGGTCAGCTCACAGACACAGACGTACACAGACAGATAGAGACACGTCTGCGTGCGGTGTGAGAGTGCAGACGGTTTCGCGTTCGGTGTCTATGTGGGCGGCCCCCAGCCGACACTGCCGCCACGCAAGTCGGAGGACAGGCGAGTGGGCATCGCAGCACCCGGCCGCCAGGGCTACCCCACACAGACTCAGTTGTCCAAGGCCCGACTGGCCAGACGCACCACAAACGACAGAGAGCTCGCCGGACAGATCAGCTGATAAGTGAGTGATTGGCCAGCCTCGCTGACATACATTTCATCGATGTGCGTACTGTACGCGGTCGGATGCAAATGACAAGTACTTGAACCATCAATGAACGACTCCATTCATGCAAACAACATCCGATCCATAAGCCATACACTATCGATGGTGAGACAAAGCGTGAATCGTTGGTGTCTCTCTCGAAGAAATCACTCATGAATGAAGCCGATGTATACATTAGTACATCGAAGGCGCTAAGCGCACGCACATACGTACAATTGATGACAAACAGATATATAGTGTATGTACACATACATGACACATTCTATGAAATTGAAACACCAAGATCTCACATTCAACAGCTATCTGTCTCCCCGCTTAATTGTGTATGTCGCGATGCGCCAAGAGAAAGAGCTGCTCTTCAGCCGTCCCATTGGTCGGCTCTAAAATAATGCCAGGGTCATCCGGTGGCAAGGGCGGCCTCCCTGGGGGCTCAACCACTCCAGCAGATGACGGCTCTGGGCACGTGATCGTCACGTCGGCCGTAATGCCAATGTCGCACAAGAAGTTGTTGATAAGAAAGGCATAAAGACCTGGTTCAGCGATGAAGACAGGACCGAGCAGAACCTCCCCCCTCAGGACAGATGGCTCCGAGAAAAAGTCGCTCTCGCATCCACGAAAGACATGTATCACCGTCGCAGACCTTGACTCCTCATTGTGATACTCCGCACCGATGAAGCCTGGCCTGTCGAGCTCGGCGAAGAGCAGCCTTTGCGCTAGGGAGGCACCGTTACAGACGAACCTCTCGAGATCGAACACCGGTAGAGGCTTGTCGAGAACAGTCGACTCGAAGGTAATCCTGGTGCCACAGATGGCCTGGGGCCCATCGGGGATGAGATTGGTGACGAATGCGCTGTTGGTGTCGTCCAGAAGGCTTGCCGGGCACCCAGCTGCACACACACAGATACAAGATCAGGAGACATATACATCTTGCCGTCACGCAGGGAAGGCGAGTGCTCTTCGCTTACGTATGGGCAAGTCACGTGTGCCGGGCTTCAGTCCAATGTACGGAATGAATTCGGCCCCCACGCGACTTGTAATAGGCGGCAGCTTCATAGCCGGCCGCTGTTGGAACGGAGACACTGCACAGACATGACACCAGAGGTGAATAGCACAGCTGAGCTGTCATCTGCTTGGCTCACTCACCGGTGAAACTGCATGTGCGTGTGACGGTGCTGCCGTCAATCGTCAGGGCATCCTTCGGCAGCGGTGGGTATATCATGGCCACCAGCTTATCGCCCGCCCTGACCTCTCCCCTGGAGTCGTCGTAACTCAATTGTGATGAGCCCAGGCCACCGACCTTGATCACATCAGCACGGCACTTCTCGTCTTTGGTCACACCGAAGTTGAGGATCGTATCAGTGGTGGAACTTCCCGATATGAGGCTGCCCTCGCCCGAATTGGTGACGGTCACCTCCACTCCCCTGCCGTCACTCCCGGCCTCGATCTTGAGCAGGATGGTGTCTCGCGAACCATCGTCTCCGCCACTTGATGCCCCGGACACCTCGACTTTGGCTTTGGGTGGCACTTTGCCGTCGATAACAATGTAATCGCTGCCTCTGCCACCCACTACTCGCATAAGATCTAGTGCGGAGTTGTCGCCCGTGATGGTGACTGAAATGCAGTCGTTGCCTTCCCGGGCATCAGCTGTCACGCTGCCTTGGCTGCTCGTCACGGAGACGCCCAGTGCGTCGTCGCCTGACGTGCCTCTACATGGCGACCCGTTGTTGCCGGCGCAGGCCACCTCTTTCACCGAGGTCTTAGTCAGACACACAGGGATCTTGTCTGACATACGCACAGACAAGAAACGGAATTGGCAAGGGATGCAAAGGATGATCCACCCTCCACGCCTACCGAGTAACGTGACGGCAGCGTACGCATCCATCAGGCCATGTCCTGTCTGATTGTCGTGGCCAACGTCGAAGTCCCCCGGGCCCTGCTGGCTCAGGTCGATGTAGTCCTCCATGTCAATGGCGGTCTTAAACAACACGTCTCGAATTTCCTGAGGCTTTATGCCTGGCTGCCATTCATTCAGGAGGGATATGACGGCCGCCAC
Source organism: Vitrella brassicaformis (assembly GCA_001179505.1). Classification (NCBI taxonomy): domain Eukaryota; family Vitrellaceae; genus Vitrella; species Vitrella brassicaformis. The sequence continues at coordinate 5,560 of CDMY01000907.1, read as the reverse complement.
GTGCGGGGCTGCGGCAGATGTGCCAAAGAAGTTGAAGAAGTCTGCATGGAGCCAGCACAGACAGGCTGAAATGAGTGGCCGTGTCGGCTGGATCAGGGGCTGCTCACCGAAGTTGTCCTCGAATTCCTTAAAAAAAGTGGTGTGGGTACCATCCTGCACACACACAAAGAAAGACAGCAACGCATCCCCATCCTGTTCGTGTGGCTGTCGACCACAAGTCGTCTCACTGCAGCGGCTATGTCGGGCTTCTTTCTCATTTCCAACGTGGCATTGCCGTCCCTGTCAAAGAGAATCGGCGTCTGTCCATGCGTGGTGAAATACTCAGCCAGTGGCGGATCCACTTCCCCGAAACGAGGCGTGTCGGCATACTGAATGGCAGCCACACACATGTGACATCAATCATGAGTGGAGCTTGTAACACTTTGCTTACATAGGCAGCTGCCACGGCGATGGACAGCGGCACGTTTGGATGCCCCCAGACAGTCGGTGCGCCATCGAAGAAAGTCTGCGGGTACGCAACACCCCCCAGCGGGGTCCAAAGGTACCGCATCAGCTTCGGAGCCGGCCCCTCGAACAGCAGAATCTTGAGCTTGAAGGCTGTGTCAGGGCCGGGGACGCCGTCCACATCGACATCTCCGTCATTTGTAAAGAACATCAACTCGACGGCATCTCTGCCAATGTTGCGGTCGATTCCACCGGCCGCACCGGAGCCGAGGCGGAGGCTCAGCGGATTATCAGCCATATCGAATAGAATGACCTCCAGGTCTGAACCCGACCCCGTCGGACCCTCTGACGCTGAAAAGGACGGCTCCGACCACTGCAAGTTAATGCCAAACGACTCGAATACCGGAACATAGATCACCTGAAGGAAATAGGGGACGGCAGGTGTTCCGGCAGGTGCTTGTCGCCTGGCTCCTTGCTGCCCCATACCTGGTGGTCGACAACCCCATCCGACGGGTCAAAATCATGTGTTGTCAGGATGATCACTTCCCCCGTCGGGCTCCTTATGGCCGTTGGGATGCCGGCGTCTCTAAACTGGGCCTGGTAGGCTCTGATGCCGTCACTGCGGACGCGCACAGAGGGAGAGGGAGGTATTAACTGAGTGGTGAGGCATTTGCCGTCTCACTTGCCGGTCGCCGAGACGAAAGGAACGCCCTTCTCACTAGCTGTCTGGGCGGCCTGAGCCACGATTCCATCCTGCACCCATGCAAACGCAGACAGAAATCCATACGACGCATTTGGCACACAAAACACAGGGCTGTACCTGAAAGAAAGGCTCGGCTGCTATCCCAATCTGGTTGCAAAAAAGGGCAGGACGTGGAACAATCAGGAGATGCACAGGGCGGCGCAATGGTTGTTTCATACATCGTCAACCAGGATGTCGTTGAGCTCGGCCAGCCGAAGAATGTTGTTCGCAAACACCGCCGCTCCGAAATCCGTTGTGGCAAAGGAAAGGGCCGCATGTGGAGCCAAGTCGTGTATCAGCTGAGCCATCGCTGACGCACACCCACACACACAGACCACATGCACAACACAAATGCAACGTCGCTCCCTTTTGTTGTGGTGTTCATCCCTCAGCCGCCCACTCACCTCTGCCTTCGTCACTGTCACCTGGCGATCCATCCTGAACCACCAGTATGCCTTTGGGTGGCAGGTCGCCAGTCTCCACATCCTTAGCCACCGACCCAAAGAAGGGGCTGGTCATATCCACACTGTCAGAAAGGAGTCCAATCTTCTGACCGCGACCAGTCAGGCCGAGTGTGGTCCTCACCACATCGACACGGTGTGCCAAATCCGCTTGACTGGTCGCCAGTCCGCGAGCCACATCGACGCTGCCGAGTGAGTCGAATGCCCCCCGGTGGACGATAAAGCTCCGAGATGCATAGTGGAGCCTCGGCAGCGACGGCAGCTTGTCGATGGCCGACACGGGTAGCCGCCCAGACACCACCTTCTGGAACGCCACACCGTCCTCCATGCCCATCTGCTCAGCTCCTCTAGAAGCCGAGGGGCGTCGTCCTTGCTCTTCGCGACGACATCGACGGCCACCAGGTCATCAGCGCGGATGGTGGTGAAGCCTCTGGGGGTGCCAATGCCCTCTCGGCCGGCTTGTGTCCCCTTCTTCGCAGCCATGCGAGCAGTTCGCTCTTCCGCCGGTGACTGGGGATGCTGGACGGTGGCTGGTGCGCGCACGCCCTCGCCTTCTGGCTGGATGCCGATGAGTGAGGAGAGCGTCCAGCTGATCTTGGCATCGATGGCCTCGTCCTCGGCACTCGCACTCCTGCCACTGTACTTGGATACAAGTCTGCTGTATGCTGAGTGCAGACATAGCAGGACAACCGAGAGGGCGATAGGAGACGCCCTACGCACCGCCATAACGTTAACGGATTTACATCATACACCGTACAAAAGCAGACCTGCCCGCACATCCCTGCATTTTCATGGCGCTGCGCATCCTGGTTTTGTTGCTCGTCGCAACGGCCTTTGCCTTGACTCTCGGTCAACAAGCGCGAGATGAGCCATCGATGCCGGCCGGGGGCAGAATGAGCGAGGATCCTCAACTTGAAGGTGGGTGAACAAGGAGGCTTGGCCGCCGCTGGATGGACGTATGTCGTGCTTGTCAGGCTCCATGGTGACGGATGAGCAGCCTGCTGTCTTCAACAATGGGAGAGGTGCCTCGGCGTCGGCCACAGGAGGCTCGGCACAGAACCGTCAGCTGGCACTTCCAGGCACTGGCAGGCCTTGCAAAACCCTCTCGTAAGGAACCACATGTACGTCTCGTCTGCACTGTCCCTCGTCACGCAATGGCGCCTCTGTGTAACTCAGCTGCCCGAGGTTGCCGCGGCTGCCAGCCACGAGGCTCTTCCGCCGTCGCATCTGAGTGAAGACAGACCCCTCAGGTCTACTTAAGTGTGGTCGAAAGGACCGCAGCTGCATATCAGTGCACAAGCATGTGTGTAGTGCTTTACTGGGGATGGCCGATGTACCACTCGAGTTTTTCACATCACCGCTTTAGTGTCAAGGCTTTAGTCGTGCGGCGCCTTTTTCTCGTGTCCAGATACGTTGATTGCATGCAGGCGCAAGACAGGGGGAACAGTGCACAAAGACAGTGTACAAAAACGAGGTGGTTATGTATGTATGTGGGTGCCTGGTGATCGATTTTGTTATATGGATGTGCAGCTGCTGGAGCGCTGTTCGTGTATGTCAGTATTATGTGTGTGTCAGTCCCTTCCATGGGATGGACACTGTGTGGCGCGCGAAGGCCGCGAGGGAGCAGGCCATCGTGGTGGTGGGGTGGGAGAAACAACAATAAGGTCGACTGACGAAAGGCTGACGATGGATGGATGTTGATGATCAGATCACAATGACCGACATGCATGAGTTCGTTGATGGGCAAAGCCATGCAGCACATCCACACATTCATGCCATGCGGTGATTCATTCGATCTGTCGGTTTCGCTCTCGATGCATCCGGTCCACACGTAGACACATACACGCACACGACAAGCCTCTGCCTGCCTCTGCGCTCTACCACATATCTGCCTCTACAAGTAAGTAAGGGCACGTCATCCATCCCTCCACCCATCGATCTGCACACATGGTTCGCGACTGCGGACCATCCTGACTGACGTCAGTCATTGCATGGGCAATGTCCAGCACACTCACACACCGGCCAGCCATCCGAGAGTCGTGGAGAGTCGTGATCGACGCATCTACCCATAAAAGCCAGTCGCATATGACAACACGTGACAGAGAAACGATTGAGTGTGTAGATGGGTGGCCTGACTGTGTGTGTAAGACGCATACTCACTAACCTAAACATCATCTCAGATATGCTATCAATCAGCATCCATGGATCCGCTCGCTATGTGCCAAGCAGGAGATAGATACTACTCGGAAGCGGCACGGCACAGAGGCGTGGGCAAACCCACGGAAAAGACACACACACACTCACAAGCAGCTAGCTGTCCACTGACCTGACGTCCACACACGGCACAGACGCACGCATAGGGACAGACACAGAGAGGGGGTGGGGTGAGTGTGTGTGTGGGGGTCGATGGTGCAAGTAAGTGTATGTGAATGTGTATGTGTATTATATGTGTGTTCGTGTAAGCAAGTGCCGCACACACGCACTGATGAACACGTTGTGAGATGCTCTCTCTGCCTTGTCTCTGCCCGACAGACACATGGTTACGTATATGAGGGTTTCTGACTAGGCCAGCTGGCCAGAGTGCAGGCAGGTACACACACTCATGTATATGAGCTGTGCGGCGGCACAAGGAGCTGTCGATGGGATGATTGATGGCCCGAAAGCGCAGTTGTCGTGTCCGCCGGACGCGCTGGAAAAGCGCGGCCAGCGACGAAAAACAGCGGCGGAAAGAGCAGTGCTCATGCGCAGCAGGAGAAGGCTGTGCATCGTGTCGCAGTAGGAGGGAGGGGTCGACTCCAAATCAGAAGAGGCAGTGTGTCCTCTTGGTGCGCATGTGTGTGCGGGCCGCCAAGGAAAACCGCTGGATGACAGAAGGAAGCCTGTAGATGAATGGTGGACCACAAATGTGGCGTCAAGTGGATGCACCGGATCGACCCTTGTCTGCTCGTGGTGCGCATGTGTGTCTTGGCCGTCGGGTGTGGTGTGAAGCGGGCCGCACCCAACACCGCCAAAGCAGGAGAGGAGCAGTGAGTCTGTGGGTGCCTGCAGTAAGGTATGTAAGCCTATACATGCATACAAACAGCACATGGTGAGTGGAGTGAGTAAGCCGAATGAACCGTGGACCAAAAATACAACAAATACGCAGTCAGTCAGTCAGCAGTAGTAAGTCGACATGGATGCACACGGGCATGGCGTTACGCTCACACCTCTACACGCATCGCACGCATCCACGAACCATGCATGGGTCACGATTGTCACCACATGAGAGTGAATTCGTCTGTCATCCATCCATCCATCCAGACACACACACCCCGACACGCTGGCTGCATCACAGTCAGTCAACGGGCAGGCATGGGCCTCATCCATCCATTCTGGCAGCCAGTCATTCACAAATAAGGCAGTCACGCAACCAGAAATTACCAGACGGTACCAATGTCTACACTGACACTCTGACAGACGTCACGCCACCCACACCCATGGCCAGCCCCGGGCCGACACCATCCATCCATCCACCCACCCACCCTCCACCAACCGACCTCCCGCCCCCGACAAGCACCACCACCACCACCACCAACCGATTGTTTCGGTCAACGAGAACACCGCCGACGCACATAAAAAGTAGACAGACGGGGAGTAGACAGCGACAGACACACCACACCCACGCACACGAACGAAAAGGGAGTGTCCGCACCATACGGAGGGACGAAAAGAAAACGAGAAAGCAGCGTCCGCACCATACGGAGGGACGAAAAGAATACGCCAAAGGAGAAGAAAAGGCAACGGGTAGGGCTGCTGACTCAAAAGCAATACAATACAACACACTAATTAACTAACGTACATCCATACCATGGACAAAAACAAAAAACAGCCATCCTCCCCCGTCTGTCTACGTATGGAGGCGCGGGGGCCTCTT
>CDMY01000905.1:0-11810 GCA_001179505.1 Vitrella brassicaformis | reverse complement strand
ACACTCCAAGTCCAAACGTGCATGCGCAGGTGTGCGCACTGGGTCATATTCACAGACTTCAAGTCCAAGCGTGCATGCGCAGGTGTGCGTACCGAGACATTCATCATATAAACACACACCAAGTCCAAACGTGCATGCGCAGGTGTGTGCACAGGGACGTTCATCCTAGTCACGCACGCAAGTTCAAACGTGCCTGCCCAGGTGTGCGGATAAGGACATTCATTATATACACACACTCCAAGTCCAAACGTGCATGCGCAGGTGTGCGCACTGGGTCATATTCACACACTTCAAGTCCAAGCGTGCATGCGCAGGTGTGCGTATCGAGACATTCATCATATACACCACACCTGCGTACCGAGACATTCATCATATACACACACTCCAAGTCCAAACGTGTATGCACAGGTGTGCGCACATAGACATTCATCATATGCACACACTCCAAGCAAACACGTGCGTGCGCAGGTGTGTGTAAAGAGACATTCATCATGTACACACACTCCAAGTCCACACGTGTATGCGCAGGTGTGCGCAGACAGACATTCATCATATACACACACTCCAAGTCCAAACGTGCATGCGCAGGTGTGTGCACAGAGATATTCATCATATACACACACTCCAAGGTGTGCGCACAGGGACGTTCATCATATACACACACTCCAAGTCCAAACGTGTATGCACAGGTGTGCGCACATAGACATTCATCATATACACACACTCCAAGCCAACACGTGCATGCGCAGGTGTGCGTAAAGAGACATTCATGGTATACACACACTCCAAGTCCACACGTGTATGCGCAGGTGTGCGCACACAGACATTCATCATATATACACACTCCAAGTCCAAACGTGCATGCGCAGGTCGTGCGTGCGCAGGTGTGCGCACAAAGATATTCATCATATACACACACTCCAAGTCCAAACGTGTATGCACAGGTGTGCGCACAGAGATATTCATCATATACACACACTCCAAGTCCACACGTGCATGCGCAGGTGCGCGCACAGAGACATTCAAACGTGCATGCGCAGGTGTGCGTACCGAGACATTCATCATATAAACACACTCCAAGTCCAAACGTGTATGTACAGGTGTGCGCACACAGACATTCATGGTATACACACACTCTACGTCCAAACGTGCATGCGCAGGTGTGCGCACTGGGTCATATTCACACACTTCAAGTCCAAGCGTGCATGCGCAGGTGTGCGTACGCCTCGTGTGCGCAGAGAGACATTTGTCATATTCACACACGCAAGTTCAAACGTGCATGCGCAGGTATGCGCACAGGGACGTTCATCATATTCACACACTCCAAGTACAAACGTGCATGCGCAGGTGTGCGCACCGGGTCATATTCACACACTTCAAGCCCAAGCGTGCATGCGCAGGTGTGCGTACGCCTGGTGTGCGCACAGAGACATTTATCATATTCACACACGCAAGTTCAAACGTGCATGCGCAGGTATGCGTACAGGGACGTTCATCATATTGTCTGCTTCAATATCGCTTATCATTTTCTCCCTCTATATATATGTGTTCCATTTATTTAAAAGGAACAAAGTGAATTATAAGTATTGAATAAAGTTATTGTTCTGTGTAATTAATTACTCGGTCAAACCTTACCCTTGGAAGATTACCTCTATCTCACTCGTTGACGCATTACTCAATCGAGCCCCACCTCACTCATTAATGCATTACTCAATCAAACCCCACACTTATCACCGTCGTTGTCCACCCACTGCTCACTCATTCTCATCCTGTCCATCAAAACCCTTAACCCCACCACAAGCAATGTAAGTTGAACCTTTATAGCGAGCTTTTAAGCAAGTTATCAGGGTTCAACTTACATTGCTTGTATATACAATACAAGCGGCCTCCAAGTACAGCGAGCGATGCAAATGAGCTTCGGCAAAGACGTAACGCTGACAATAAACGACACATGGAGAGCTGGTATGGACCAGCTGGTACGTGTCTCAGTGTACACCTTACGAATGCAGCCGCTACCGGGTGGCAGGCACCGACAGAGTCCGCAACTTGTCTCTGGAAGGAAGACGGTTAGACGGCCTCTCTGCCGGTCTTGAGTACTTCGACTTGGCTCTGGACTTCGGAGCTTTGCAGACGGGGGGCGAGGATGAGGAAATGGTGGCCGCCAGCTACCATTGCTTTATGGCAAACCAATAGCAGCGAAATACGTGATATATGCATCCCTGAGAGCCCACATTTACAAGCGCCGTTAACCAAACGCCATACGGACGCACACGCAAAAAGTGCGTCCGGCTTCTCTACACACAAAAGCTGCGCCCAATGGCTTCTCGGCTTCTTTTTCCCTGCTCGCTCTCCCCTTGCCCGAGCTTTGTACATCTATTGATCTACCACCGTGAAGTCGCTGTGCCTTGTTGCCTCGCTTCTTGCCATTGTGGCCACGGCGGCCGCTCAGTGCTGTCTCAGCTATGGAATAGACGAAACGTGTCAAGAGGCCTATGACTTCGCTATCTGCAGCGGGGACAACATCGCTGACATCGACCCGGGCACCTACACGTTGCATGCTGCGCACAGCAATTAGTACTTGTCCGTATCGCCCCTCCGACTAGGAGGGTAAGTAGGAAGGGGACTGTGTTGGCAGGGCTATACTTACATATTGCAGATATGTGTCTGTGTGTGTGTTAACCTGCAAGAAAAACAATGCAGCTCCTGCTTGGCAAAGCCTCAACTGTAAAAAGGACGAAGCACAATGGGAGATCGAAAAGTAAGACAATGGCTTCTACAGACTCAGAGTTGTGCAAACCCCGCAGATCGGGACCCGTTTTTGCCTGGCCATTATTATCAAAGGAGCGATTGGCCTGCAGAACTCGCTTTTACCTGGCCATCATTATCGAGGGAGCGATTGGCCTGCAGGGGGAGACGTGCAGCGGGGTCAATTATGACTGGCAATTCGAAGGTATGGATTATAAAGAAGGAATATGCATCAATCAATGTAAACATGTGTAAATGCAGAAAATAATGACGGCTACCTCATGCGGGTTTTCCATAGTGGTTTGCTAAAAAACATTTACGGCACATGCATGTATCTCATTCAATTATGTATGCCGCTGTTGTTTGTTGGCTGTTCTACTTTGTGTGTCTTAGATGAATGCCTCAACGTGAACGTGAAAGGCGCCAATGGTACCAACAATGCCCTGGTGGTGCAAGACTTTGACTACAAGAGCGATCACTAGACTTGGATCCTCAATCGGGTGATGATGTAGTGCTCGCTGGCAAAAGCCGATTAAGGTTGCTGTGACGTATGTATTGCTTTGGGCTTACTGTCTTTATTGAGACGTCTCCTAGTCTGTCTCTCCATCTGACTTGCCCGTTGTATGCATGGCACAGGAGTTTTCTTTTTCCTTCTGTGCTTGCTGCTTGGACAGACTTTTGTGCTTTGCGGCCTTCTGTCCGGACAGAAGTTAGTGCATGTATTCATGCGTTTCATTCATTTGTTGCCTCGTGGACCCATAAAGAGAAAGTTTTCTCTTCTCGTTCATGAAGGAAGGGACGGAGGGAGAAACGGAATCAATCATTAGGGGGCCTGAAATCATGAGTGACTGAGGCTGCATTAGAGATGCATACCGATCGTGTGTTATGTTATTGTCCGTTTGCAGCTGGCAATTACAAAGCTATCTTGGTTTTTTCTCTACCATCATCTCTGCTGTGCATGCCACTGCATTTGTGCAGCGCTGTCATACTCCAAACAGCAACATTTACGCTCGTATATGTTGTATTTTTTGGTTGGTGAGGGAGGATGGGGGGAGTCCGAAGATGGTCCACGGGCAGTGATGGGAGCCCTAAGCTAGGTAGCCTTTGGGAACACGTATGTGTGTGTGTTTTCTGGTTCTGTCTGTCTATCTGTCTGTCTGTCTCTCTGTCTCTGTCTCTTATCAACGGACCAAGCACAGAGACCATGTGTATGATATCCATTACGCTTGACGAGTGACTGAAGCTCACAACCATGTACACAATTGAATGGCTTCCAGTGTCCCAAGAATAGAAGGCACGATGTACGCTCAGAGTTTCAAATCAATTAGAGCAGAATTTCATTATAATACACCCCCTCCAAGTCCACGCATGTATGCGCAGGTATGCGTATAGAGACATTTATCACATGCACCAACTCCGAGTCCATGCGTGCGTGCGTAGGTGTGCGTACAGACATATTTATTTCATACTCCCTCTCCAAGTCCACGTGCGTGTGTACATATGTGTGCACAGAGGGATTCATCATATGCTTCTACAAGTTCACGCTGCGTGCACAGGTATGTATACAGAGACATTTGTTTTATACACCCTCTGCAAGTCCACATTTGTGTGCACAGGTATACGTACGAGGACATTTATCAAACACCTGCTCCAAATCCATGTGTGTGTGCATTGGTGTGTGCACAGAGATATCCATCACATACATTCCCTGCAGATCCACGCGTGCGTGCGCAGGTATGTGTACAGAGATATATATTTCATACACCCTCTGCAAATCCACATGTTTGTGCACAGGCGTTATGTAATGGTGGGGTGTGCATTGTCTTCCTCCTCGAATGCATACATGCGTGAGATGGCTGCAAAAATGGTTCTGCAATGCTATAATGAAGAGATCTGCCTGCCTGTATGCATCCTTCTAGCTCGCAAACCCGTGCTCCCCACTTTCGGACACCCTCATCTCCCCGTGTGTGTTTGTGTTGAGGGCATATTTGTGTGTGACTGGTCGATCTGCACTGGCTGGCCAGCTGGGGATGGGCGGTATGTACGTATGGAGTCATGGTGCAGCACGCACGTCGCCTTCGGGTTGCCCCTTCCAGTCGCGTGCTGGGGTGGCGTGCGTGTGACGCTATGTGCCTGCTCGCTCGTATGTTGCCGTCGTTCGCAGCGCATTGCATATCCACCTGTTTGCTTCTTCTGCCCTTTGCGTGCTGCGTGTTGCGTGTGCGTGTTGCATGTTGGGGTGCATGTTGCATGTTGAGATGTACAAACACGGGACTGGGCCGTCGGGCCACCTAGGGTCCTGCCTGAAACCGCTGCGTGGCCACACATAATCTACCCTAGCTCGCAGAAATACATCTTGCATACTACTGCTCGTGGTTCGTCTTGCTCTCTAACACCATTAACCACAGCGTCGGATGCCATTGAATCGCGTCCTGGGATGCTCATTCTGTGGGGATTGCAAGCATGCTCATTCTGTGGGGATCCACCGGATATGTTGGACCTCGACACGGCGCTGGACAAGGGCGATTGATTACCTGAGGAAGCACGACGCCCCGGGACCATTCATCGCAGGCACCATCGACTTCATCCCCACCCAAGGCGGCCAACTGGGCGCTGGAGCCTAACTGCAACACTGCAAAAGGGGCGACCTTCTTATCCAGGGGCTTCAAGAAGATCTACGACACACAGGCATGGCAATCACCGGTGGGCATTTGGAACAACACGGTGGTCGACCTGGCGGTGCGGCAGGCGAGGGAGGTCTCAGCGGATGAGCTGACGATTGGGTGTCATGCGGGCGACTGGGGTGCGATGTTGGCGAGTGTGCGACGAGGTGGCAACCGAGATGTCGCCGGGCAGCCAGGTGACGGCCGACCTGCACAAGGTGCTGCTGTATCGTAAGGGCGACTTCTTTCAAGCACACAAAGACACACAGGCAAAGAGGACGAGCGAGGAACACGCGGACATATATTGTCTCCTTCTTTTGATTCATCTATTGACACAACGGTCCGATGATCACTTCGCATCGCTCCTCGTCTTTATGCCCACCAGCTACCGTAGGGGCGACTTCCTGCTCGAGCAAACAGAGGGCTTCAACTCCAGCGGCTTCAAAGCGCAGACACAGCGTGCCCTGGCGGCGAAGAGGTGTCGGTGGGTGGCCTTCTTTGCCGACATTCCCCACAGCGTGGCACCCATTACGTCGGGCTATCGTCTGGTGCTGGCGTACAATCTGCAGAGAAGACGGGTGACTGAGATGGCACCGCAGGCAGGGGCCTTCTTGGCTCCTTCGCTACAAGACATGATCGACTCACTTCACTACCACTTCAAGCACTTGCTGGTGAGCGAGAAATAGAGCAGCCTGGTAATGTGATATCTATCTATGTGTCGCATTGCCTCAGACCCAGCTATCCTACTGGGAGAGAGAGAGGAAGGACAACAGCTACGTCATCCATTTGCAGCACGATTACACGCCTTCGTCAATGTCCCTGGAGCATCTCGGTGAGTCGACAGCTACCTCTATCAAGTGCTGTCCCAACACTTTCAAGTCGATCTCAAGATGTTCCTGGCATCTAAATATACGGAGAAGATCGTTGTCAGATGTGGCAGTGCGGGCTGGTCGATGAGGACTCTGCCGCTGCGATAAGGAGCTATGTTGAGGGGATCAGAGCGAAAAAGCGCCAAAACAACGAATACGATGATGACGAACTTGAGGAGGCGCGTCTGAAGGCGCTCTTTCCTAATTGTCCCCTCAACATGAAGGATTGTGACATCTTCGCGAGAGCTTTTGAGGAGGCCTGCTGCCCTGAATGGAGCAACCACTTCCTGTACCAGTACTCGAGTCCCTTGAAAACAACAAATGCTGGGCGCGGGTATGCTTGGGCGCAACCAGCAGCGGTACGCAGAGCATTCTGCATACGAGTACATCCTGAATATGAGGAGCGATATCATGTGTATGACAATGAGCCACCTGGTTGGGATTTTCAGTACATCTGTGTCGCGATGGTGGTAGAAGAGCGTGCAGCAGAAGGCTAGAAACATGAATGAGGACAGACAGTCGGGGATAATGAATTTCTGTCCTGTGTTTCAGTGCATGCATGTGTCTGGTGTGCAGCCAGCTGTACAGTGACTATCTGCTTTGTGTGTCATCCGTTCCTGCACTGACTGCACTGAGACACCTTGGACTGGATGTTTGCGCCGGATGTATGCATTTCATGCTCTACGCAGCATGTGTGCGTGTGCCAATCAACAAGTTAAAGCGTCCCATGGACATGACGGACTACTAACCTCATTGATACAGATCGGAGCACCTGACAGCTAGGACGAGGCATGCGTGTATTGGTGTCGTCTGCGCGTGATTCTTGGGTGCGTTGTGCCTCATTCGTTGCGTTTGTGCCGGAAGCGATGTTGCGAGAATGGCGGCGGTCGCTTACTTCATTCGTTACGCCATTCTTGCACCTGCATTTGCTGGATCTGCAGCTATCTACCCGCTGTGGTGGCGGCGCCCACCACCCCAAACCACAAAACATGGAAAAGGGACGACGATCCTGCGGATCGAGCGAGAATCCGCGCCGAATCCGAATCATCAAAAATCCGCCCTCACCGCTTGCTTTGGGCCGAGAATATGCCTCCCGTGATGGCTCGTGCCGCAATTGTGCTCGTCGCCCTTGGGTGTGTGTCGTGCGTGGCTGCGGATCCCATCAGCAATAGCGTCGTCAGCACCCGACAATGGTCTGAGGAGTCGTGCCGTGCGAATGCGGGTGATGAGGACCCCGATACTGGCGAGCTGCATCCTGCCCTTGTGGTCCAGAACACCGAGGGGTCACCGAGTGACGGCTTTGGTGAGCTCACCGGCGTCAGCGTCACATCACTCGCATTTCCTTGTCCCTTCGCTTGCCTGTCTGCCTGTCTGCTTGCAGGCATCATCGGATGTGGAGAGGACCACAACATCTGGCATGCTAGCAATACGTGCACACACGACGCACTGCACTGCACCATGCAGTGGCATGCATCGCTCTTCGCGTCCGTGTGTCTGCTGTGCTGTGCATGCTCTGCGCGCAGGAAGATATTCACAACCAGAATCTACCGCACCGTTGAGAAAGGACTCTCTGACGAGAGGTCCAAGAGGAACATACAGGTAGGTATGCTGGCATACGCGCCGGCCAGAGCTGCTTTGTGCTCGGCTTCTTGGCTGCCTTTCTGCAGGACGTGACGGCTGAATCGGTGCAGGAGGCATACGACAAAGTAAGTGAGCGTGTGAGCCCTACACACCGCTCTGGACGGACAGATCGACATCAGTGCTCCCTTATCCGTCTGTCTGTCTTTGATTCATGCAGTTCGCCGAGTTGCCTCTGAAGAACTTCCAGTGGGACCAAGCGCAGGTGCGAGGTGAAGACGGAGACAAAGTGCACATCGGTAAGTGTACGCGTGAGCAATTGAGGGGTCCCTCGCGTGCATGAGACACGTGCGTCTCTCGGTTTGTCTGTCTGATTTGCCTGCTGTAGGGGTGTTGGCGCAGGAGTTGCAGAGAGTGTTACCGGGTAAGCATGCATGTCTCTGTGTGTGGTATGGCTGGCTCTCCTCCTTTCTCTCAGAGGCGGTGTCTGCCAGTAGTGCGGCGGTTGAGGGCTTGGAACCCACCGAGACACTGTACATCGACATGGACCATATGTTTTACACCATGGCAGCCGTCGTTCAGGAGCTGCAGAGGCGCGTGCATGCCCTGGAGGCAGAGAGGGAGGGGTGAGACATAGAGGCCAGCCATCCATCCGACTGACCGCAACTGACGGTTTGTCGTGTCGGCTGCATGAGAGAGTGTGCATTGTGCAAATCACTGTTGTGTCCGCAATCACTGGGGCTGGGTCGGGTGTCTTTGTTGAAGGGCCGTCCGGCCGTTGTTCTTTTTGCATGTCATCCGTCCATACATCGTACGCTGTTTTGTTCTTCCTTTCCTACGCGGGCAGGCAGACAGGCAGGCAGGCAGAGCAGTGCGGTGCATATATATGTGCGTGCATCCATTTCCGACATGGGCGTGAGTATTGGGGTTGACTGACCGGCTGTCGTGCTGGGAGGGCAAGGAGAATGGGAGAGAGCTGAAGGGGGATGTGAATGAAAGCCTTGCCAACACCATAGGTCTACGGAATTTACTTGATCACGCTCAGACGAGCCAAATTCTCAACCAACAAATACATTTACGAAATCACAACACACACAACACGGCAGAGCAAGAATTGATCTTCTAGTCATTGTCACCAGAGAGGGGCACACCGCCAAACAACTCTATCCAAGACCAGAGTTGCTAGGACAAATGGCATCCACACTTGCACATACATACATAGGCGATATACGTGCATGCACAGGGGTGTGCACATACAGACATTCAACATATACACACACTCCACGTCCAAACGTGCATACGCAATTGTACGCATAGGTGTGCGCACAGAGGTTTTCATCACATACACCCACTCCAAGTCCACACGTGCATGCGCAGGTATGCATACAAAGTCCAAGTCAAGCCGTGCATGCGCAGGGGTGCGTACAGAGACATTCATCATATGCACCCACTCCAAAGTCCATACGTGCATGCGCAGGGGGGTGCACATACAGACATTCAGCATATACACACACTCCATCGACGCGTGCATGCGCAGGGGTGCGCACAAAGACATTCATCCACTCCAATCGACGCCTGCATGCGCAGGTGTGCATACAAACTCCAAGTGGACCCGTGCATGCGCAGGTGTGCGCACAGAGACATTCATCATACACACCCACTCCAAAGTCCATACGTGCATGCGCAGGGGGATGCACATACAGACATTCAGCATATACACACACTCCAGGTCCAAACGTGCATGCGCAGGTGTGCGTACAGAGACATTCATCATATGCACACACTCCACGTCAAAAAGTGCATGTTCATCACATACACACACTCCACGTCCAAAAGTGCATGTTCATCACATACACATACCCTCCAAATCGACGCCTGCATGCGCAGGTGTGCGCACAAAGACATTCATCATATACACACACTCCAAGTCGACTCGTGCATGCGCAGGTGTGCGCACAAAGACATTCATCACATACGCACAAAGACATTCATCACATACACACGCTCCATCGACGCGTGCATGCGCAGGTGTGCGCACAAAGAGATTCATCATATACACGCACTCCAAGTCGACTCGTGCATGCGCAGGTGTGCGCACACAGATATTCATCGTATACACATGCTCCAAGTCCAAATGTGCATGTGCAGGCGTGCGCACAGGGACATTCATCATATACGCACACTCCAAGCCCACGCGTGTACACCCAGGTATGCGCAAAGAGGGAGACACTCATGGCATACACCCACTCCAAAGTGCATACGTGCATGCGGAGGGGTGTGCACATACAGACATTCATCATATACACACACTCCAAGTCCAAACGTGAATGCGAAGGAAGCATTCATCATATACGCATCTTCCAAGTCCACGCGTGCATGCGCAGCTGTGCGCACACAGATATTCATCATACATACACACTCCAAGTCGACGCCTGCATGCGTAGGTATGCATACAAACTCCAAGTCAACCCGTGCATGCGCAGGTGTGCGCACAGAGACATTCATCATACACACCCACTCCAAAGTGCATACGTGCATGCACAGAGGTGTGTACATACAGACATTCATTATATACACCCACTCCAAGTCGACGCCTGCATGCGCAGGTATGCATACGAAGTCCAAGTCAACCCGTGCGTGCGCAGGTGTGCGTACAGAGACATTCATCATACACACGCACTCCAAGTCGACGCGTGCATGCGCACACCTGGCCAAGTCGACGCGTGCATGCGCAGGTGTGCGCACAAAGAGATTCATCATATACACGCACTCCAAGTCCACTCGTGCATGCGCAGGCGTTCGCACAGGAACGTTCATCAAAGTCCAAACATGCACTCACACACCTCATGCACAGGTGTGCGCACAGAGACCTTCATTATATACACACACTCCAAGTCGACTCGTGCATGCGCACACCTTGTGTGCGCACAAAGAGATTCATCGCATACACACGCTCCAAGTCGACTCGTGCATGCGCAGGTGTGCGCACAAAGAGATTCATCGCATACACACGCTCCAAGTCCAAATGTGCATGTGCAGGCGTGCGCACAGGGACATTCATCATATACGCACACTCCAAGTCCACGCGTACATGCGCAGGTGTGTGCAGAGAGAAGATCATTATATACACACGCTCCAAGTCCAAACGTGCATGCGCAGGTGTGCGCATACAGACATTTATTGTGTGTGTACGTACGTGCATGCGCGGGTGTGCGCACAGGGAATCAATGACATACACACACTCCAAGCCCACGCGTGTACACCCAGGTATGCGCAAAGAGGGAGACACTCATGGCATACACCCACTCCAAAGTCCATACGTGGATGCGGAGGGGTGTGCACATACAGACATTCATCATATACACACACTCCAAGTCCAAACGTAAATGCGAAGGAAGCATTCATCATATACGCATCTTATACGCATCTTCCAAGTCCACGCGTGCATGCGCAGCTGTGCGCACACAGATATTCATCATACATACACACTCAAAGTCGACGCCTGCATGCGCAGGTGTGCGCACAGAGATATTCATCATATACACGCACTCCAAGTCCACACATGCGTGCGCACGTGCATGCGCAGGTGTGCGCACAGAGACATTCATCATATACACGCACTCCAAGTCCACACATGCATTCGCACGTGCATGCGCAGGTGTGCGCACAGAGACATTCGTCGTTTACACGCACTCCAAGTCCACACATGCATTCGCACGTGCATGCGCAGGTGTGCGCACACAGATATTCATCATTTACACGCACTCCAAGTCCACACGTGCATGCGCAGGTGTGCGCACAGAGACATTCGTCTATACACGCGCACAGAGACATTCATCATATACACGCACTCCAAGTCCACACGTGCATGCGCAGGTGTGCGCACAGAGACATTCGTCATATACACGCGCACAGAGACATTCGTCATATACACACACTCCAAGTCCAAACGTGT
>CDMY01000902.1:0-10683 GCA_001179505.1 Vitrella brassicaformis | reverse complement strand
AAACATGTCAGGAAGCCCGCGAAGGGCCTGAGTGTGAGGGCTGGATAGAGGCAATGGACAAGGAGCATCAAGCCATGCACGATCTGGGTGTGTTTGAGTACGTCTTACGTGAGGAGGCGGATGGACGAGTCATCCAGGCCAAATGGGTCTTCAAACAGAAGCCCGACAGGAAGAAAGCGTGGTTGGTCGCCAAAGGCTTCCAACAGCGGCTGGGACCTGACGAAGAGACGTATGCACCTACGATGTCTGGACAGGCTGTCCGTACCTTTATGGCGGCTGTATTGAAGAAAGGGTGGTCGATGCGTCAGCTGGACGTAAACACCGCTTTCCTCAACGCGCCACTGGACACTCCTGTGTACATGGAGTGCCCAGAAGGATACGAGAAGCCTGGGCATGTCATTCGACTGCGAAAGGCCCTGTATGGGCTGAGGGAGGCGCCGAGAGCATGGAATCAGCTGCTGGTACAGTCGCTGAGGGCCATGGGCTTCGAGCCACTCGACGCTGATCCCTGCATCTTCACACACAAGACACGACAGCTATGGCTGGGTGTGGTTGTCGATGACATTGTCTATGCTGGGTGCGATGCTGACCTCGATTGGTTCTTGGAGGAAATCGGCCAACGATTTGCCATCAAGGATCTCGGCGAAGTCGACACCTTCGTAGGCATCAAGGTCAAATACGACAAAGAGAAGGGAGAGATGACACTCTCGCAAGAGAAGTACATCTCTAGCCTGCTCACCAAGTTCCGGATGGAACGAGCCAACCCAGCCATGACGCCATTGCCACCAGGTGTGCGTTTGAGCTCAGAAATGGGCCCCCGAACAGAGGCAGAGGCAGAGGCCGCACGCGAGTTGCCGTACAGAGAGCTGGTTGGAAGCCTGCTGTACAGCGCAATCACAGTGAGACCAGACATTGCCTATGCATGTAAGGAACTGACCAAGTTCTTTTCGTGCTGGGGCAAGACTCACTTCAGATATGCGTGCCATGTGCTTCGGTACCTGAAGGGGACCGCTGGGCGAGGATTGGTCTTCAAGCGAAAGGCCACTGACGATGTGTTGAACTGCCCCCATTGTGGTGTCCGCCACGAGGAGCCACCAGAGGGCAAGCACATCATCATGGCCGGTACGAGAAGGATCGATCTGCACAAACCACACCGCATACACATATGCCATGAGTGCGGCAACCATTGGGATGAAGGCCGACCTACTCTTGGGCGCATACCTGGCCACGAAGATGACGAGAACACCGCGGCGCTTGTCGCCTATGCGGATGCGTCATGGGCCGACCAGGAGAACGCCAAGAGCACCGGCGGTTTCGTCATCCAGATGGATGGATGCCCGATCGCGTGGTCGAGCAGAACGCAGTCGATTGTGGCCCTGAGTAGCACAGAGTACATCGCTGCAAGTGACTGCACTCGTGAACTGCTGTACTTGATGCAACTGATGGAGGGGCTGGGCTTCAAGGTGCCACCCACAGTCCTGTATGGCGACAACGATGGTTGCATACAGAATATCAAGAACCATCAGGCCTCAAAGAAGACGAGGCATGTTGCTATCAAGTACCATCATGTGCGCAGCACTTACCAGGACGGGAAGATAAGGCCCGAGTACGTACCGTCGAAGGAGAATGTTGCTGATCTCCTGACAAAGTCGCTCCCTGCGTCACAGCACGCGAAGTTGACGTGCATGGTGACGAGAGGAGCCGACGCCATCACTCTCAGCAACGATGGGCTGACGACTGAGCCTGAGAGGCAGAAGAGAAAGCGTCAGACATCAAAGAGTGATATGACAAAGAGGCGCAAGGTGGACTAAGGAAGCAGAGAGTCCCACAGTGCTGTGTAGTGTGTGTGACTGACCCATCGGTTGGGAGAGTACACGTGAGGCACCGCTCCTGCATCCAGATGGAACCGTTCATTGGTGGGTTGGCTCGGTTGCCGTCCTCCGACTGTCCAACAGACGCACACGGTTGGAAGAGTGAAGCAGGATCCAACTCCTGGGTTTGAGGTTCAGGGTTTGGCTAGGGCTTCGTGGTTCCTAGTGCTGTGTGCGAAGAGGGGTGTTGCGGAATGATACGCCCACAGGTTGGAGAACAGTTATACGCGCCCTAGAGCCATGCGAATGCGAATCCGAAATGGCGGATAGATAGATGGACGGTTAGCGCCCGCTCTCCTTCTGTCTGCCTGTCCCTCCCTGCATCGGACAAAAGACTCTTGCGTGTTCCGTGAAGGCTCTTTGTGCTTGGTGTGCGTTAGCCGATACCTCGCTTGACCACTGTGTTACGCAACTGATCTGGTTGATGAAATATATGCGTGCGCACGGACGCTGCCAGAGACGAGTCTGCTTCTAGTCGCAATTGCGCCCTGTCGTTCGGGTAAAAGGTGGCGACCACTGGTGTCGGATACACGGAATTTGAGGATTCTGCTGATTTCTCTCGGGACTCTCATTCATTCGACGCAAAAGCATGTATGTCTGATACATCTAGATACATCCCGTCATGCTGTGTCTGCACGCCAGCCGCCATTGCTCTGCGCCGTCTTGAGAAAGAGAACTAGGCACCGAACGTGGGCACAGCTGTGGACCTAAACCAGCACGATTGTGTTAATGCATGAAACGACTTTCTATGCTGTATTCACACGCACGCGGCGACCGTTCATGACCGTATCATTGTGTCAAAAAAATGGGAAAACTGGTGTCCATTACATGGAACTTGGTTGACAAGGTTCATTGCGCACTGTATCTCATTCCACGCCAGGCACATGTCATCATACGTTATGCACTTTGTATCATGACCAGCGGCCATCGTTTTGCGCCGTTTGAAGAAAGAGAGCCAAATGTGAATGCTGACAACTGCTGACAGCACTTGTGGACCGAACTCAATACAAGTGTGTTACTGCATCATACCGCCACCGAAACTCGAGACAGCTGTGGACCTAAACAGCACGATTGTGTGAATGTATGATATATCTCGCTATGCTGTATTCACACGCAAGCGCGCAGTGCTCATGACCGTCTTGTTGTCTCAAAAAATGGGAAAACTGGTGTCGATTACACGGCATTTGGCGGTGTTGACTTCTCTTCGGATTCTAGTTCATTGCACACTGTAATTCATTTCATGCCAAGCACATGTACTCATACGTTTTGCAGTCTGTGTCTGCACCCCAGCGGCTATCGCTTTGCGCCGTTTGAGAAAGAGACCTAAGTGTGAAAGCTGACAGCACGTGCATGACATATCTCGCTGTGCTGAGTCCACACGCAGGCGGCCAGAACTACGACGCTGTCAAAAAGGTTCCTCAAATTTCAGCCGCCACCCAACGGTAGCTGCACCGTTGTTTCGGATTCCGTTTTTACTGATTCAAGGAGGCAAAAGCCCGAGGGAGTTTGCAAGGCGGGCTCATTCTCTCGCCATCCAGTTTTTCTGCTCCGTGTCCCTGTGGTTCATGTGAGAGGCGATGGGCCAAATTAAAATTTTCTGCACCTCCCCGTGAGTGCGTTCACCCCTTGGAGATGTAGCCCTCGTTTTTCACAGTTCTGAAAGGAAAAAGGAGATCGATGAGTCTCAGACCAAAGAATAAAGGGCCTGATGCTTTAGGTCCGGTTGCCAAGCTCGCATCGTGAAACTATTATGAGTGAGGATTTCCTCATCCGGATGAGAAAGTCCTCATCGAATCAGGACTTCCTCAGCGAGAGGGCCCATTCCTGCCTCATTTGCTTCATCTGGTCATCCATTTTCCGACCCATCGGCATCCATCTTTTGTCTTAGTGGATTTCAAGCATCTGAGCCTTCCGTGCCCCCCCAGAGGTATTTGTGCTCTCAACCGTCGTCAGCAAGCCCACTGCACGGAGCGGCGTCTCCGTGTCTTTCCTTCCAACACCTCACCCCACCGTGATCATCCCAGCCGGCCAGACGGGGCCGAAGACCACAGGCGAGGACTGTCTTCGCCAGATCCACGCACCCAGCTTCTCTCCGACAAGATCTCGTGGTCAAGACGTCATTCCCTGCGGCTCGGCAGGCTTGTTTGATCAACAGCTCTATCGCACCAGCCCCTGGTGCCTCGTGCTTCCTCTGCCGATTGGCGCCTCTGCGCGTGGCCGACAAAGACAGGAAAAGCGGGTAGAGGGATAGGACTGACAGGACGGACACTGACTAGTCTTGAGACGTGTGCATTTGTACATTCGACTTGTGTGTGTGTGTAGCCAGTGCCATTGCGACTCGTTGCCTCCTTTGACTCGTCGTGACATCAGGTCGACTTGACTCGTGTGCTTGTCGTCATTCATTCTTAATTGTGTCTCTTATCGATTGGTGAATCAGCATCGAGTAAGCGCTATTTCATAGCGTTGTCCTGTCACGGACAAAACCCCGGGCTACAGCAGGCAGGAACATGAATTAATCAAACAATCATTCGATCAATCAATCAATCAATCAGTCAATCAATCAATGATTTCCTTCAAATTTCTGGGTGTCTCGGTACTGCCGATCGTGTTTCTCGGCAAGGAAAAAGCCGTTTTTTCCACGAGCGGTTAGGCTTCCCAGATAACGCGTCCGTTTTTATCGGGACTTGAAACGAGAAATAATAATGTTTCCACGGCCCCGTTTCCTTCTCGCTTCCGCGCTGCTGTTCACCGGCATCGTACTCTTTCTGCACCCGTGGTACTCAAGGCGGCGCAGATCCTGGGAGAGGGTCCCCTGAAGGCATCCGATGACATTGTGTCTGAAAAAGAAAGTCACTTCCCAAATACAGCGGTGAAAGCTGGGCATAAGTTCCCCTTCACCCCTTTGGACGTGATTGAAGGACGGGTCGGGTTTCCTGATCTCGACTCGCAACCCGTCATACGAGAGTTGGAGCGGATTTATTCGCTGAACATGGCTTTGCCTGCCGAGAAGCGCCGCTATGTCGTGTATCGCTATGAAAGAGGACATCCCGGTTGGGGGAATCGCATTGGGTCCTCGGTGTCCACTTTGTTGTTTTCTTTGGCTACCGAGCGCATATTCCTGATCGACCATGGTGCCTTCCACATAGTGTTTGATTCGCCAACACTCGGCCAGAATGCTTTCTTCGTCCCTTGCGACAACAGATATGGTGCAAATAGTGTGGCTCAGGCTGTACCAGACGACGAACGTCAGAATGTTTTATTGAAATCCGGCCAGTTCCAAGCTGCCAATGCCGACTGGAACAAGCTGTATTCCAAGCGGCTGGTGATCAATAGGGATGGCCACGGTGCGTTCATGATCACACTCAACCATCCGAAATATCGCTTACGCTTTGACGACATTTTTGGGAGGAACTGTCGGACGCCTTTGGCCCGCTCCAAAGTGCTTTGGCCTGGTTGCTGTCAAAACCTAAAGAGGAGGTGGTTCACAAAGCAATGGAACTTATGAGGGCAATCGGATTATATCTCGACCGTCCTCTTGCTGTGGTTCAGTTTCGTACTTTTTTTGATGAGCGCTCCTTGCATAAGACCATAATTTGGCGTCAAAACGAGTTTTGGTCATGTGTGGATACCTTGTTTGGCGACATGCTCAATGTCTCGTCGTGGAACGCATCAGTGTTTTTCACTTCTGACTCGGCCGAGCTTCGGGTGAAGGCCAAAGAACGATTATCGAGGTATGGGCGTGTTGCGTACAATGACGTCAAAATTGAGCATACAGCTCACATATCGGTGAGAATTTCTCATCCGCTGCTGGAGTGGCTGGTGATGGGATGGGGATGTGCATCGGTCACTACGGCAACGTCCTTTGCCAACACTGCCATGTTCCGTGCCGGAGCTGAGACTAAGTCATTCTCAATGGTCTATTTGTTTAAAGATGCGAACACTCGAAAGTGCATCTCAGATAGATATTCCCTCAGTTGAGTGATGTGGGTGCAAATTGTAGATTCTGTCAGCCATAGCTGGATGTATAATTATAGTAATGCTCCGGTAGTGATGGAGCGGTTAGTGTAGCTTGTACCACCCCTGTACCTGCAGGTGGCTGCCAGTGGGTGGGTGGATAGAACACGTTCTCACGAGAAACAGACTCCTTCTCACGAGAAGCAGACTCGAGAATGGCCGGAAAGTCATTGAATGAATGAATGAATGAATGAGTCAACGAATGATTGAATGAGTCATTCACTTCTGAGACCTCTTTGCAATGGTGAATGATTGATTGATTGATTGATCAAGCTGAACATAGATATGAATCAGCCATTCGTAGACGGCGCTGAAATTGCTGACCCTGAGTGAGCGTGTAGAATGCCTCTATGTTTTCGTACCTGGTCGCCTCACATTACCGAAGCACAAAGCTAGCGAAAATGAGCCGATGGTCGCCGGCGCCTGTCTCCCGTTAACGTTGTACATCACACTTTGCAGCCATCCATCCGTTCAATCACCCAGCCACCCGCCCATCGACATCACTCACTCACTCACACAACACAAGCAACAAGCAATGGTGTGTCTCACCTATATCTAACAGTCCTATCGAACTCATTTACACACCCCGAAGTGACGATTGTATCTGTCTACTGGGTGATTTCATTTTCGTCATCCGCAGGGTCGCGATCAGTGCGATTGAGACTTGGTGATGCATGTCATTTGTTCATTCATTCGTTCTTCGTGTGGTGTGAGTGCCTTGGATTGTTGGAGCTCATGATTCATGGAGAGAGGCCGTGGCAAGGCTCAGGAGAGTAGCATCAGTGCAGGCTGCACGCATGTGTCGCTTGGTTGTCTGTGGTGGTCGGGCGGTTGATTGGTCAGATAGCCACATTGCAGTGACTGCAAGTTGCTGCCCTTGCGTCATTATTCGTATCGTTTCGTTGACTCATTCATTCATTCATTCATTTATTCATTCAAGACAGTCTCACAGTTGCCGACTCACTGCGAGGCGTTCGCGAAGCAGTCGCGAAGTGATAACACTTACAGCACCAGTTTCGTCGTTAGCTGGTAGGAATCCTCCCCCCATGATTGAATTGGTGATTTCTCGGCTGTTTCTCCTCCTTTTCGGATGAGCGAGCGTGTATCGGACTACACCCAACCCCCTCCACCTGCCCTCATCCCGCGAGACGGCGGCGGGCCCCCCTGTTGCGCATGCAACGAGAAAGGGACGTCTGCGCTGTCCACATGCAGCCGACGATGTGACTGCCGGAACCCTTGAGCCTGTTTGACTCTGCGTGCTGATGGGACTGTATTTGTATGAGTATCACGGACACACAGACGAGTGTTACGGTTAATGACAGTTTCTCCCCTTTATTCATTCAATCACTTTCTGGCCATTCTCGAGTCTGTCTCTCGTGAGAAGGAGTCTGTTTCTCGTGAGAACGTGTTATAGATGGATGGCCCTCTGCATGACGTTATTCGTGATCGGTGCGATTGAGAGATGGTGATGCATTTCATCCATTCATTAATTCATTCGTTCTGCGTGTGGGTGGGTGTGAGTGCCTTGGACTGTTGGACGGCTTGTGTTGACGATCCTACATGCCTAGAGTAGACGGGTGTGTGGGTGGATCTGTTTCGATCTGGAATGTGTGTGTGACTTAGCAGTGGACGGTCAAAACAGAAACGAGCAACAACCATAGATAGTCTCAAACGCCATCACAGTGAATACGTCACATTGTTCGTTGACATATGCACAAAAGATTCGGGCCCATCTGAATCAGTTTTCGCTTCCGACGGGCGAGAGCCGACAACTGAGAAAAAGTGCAAGAAAGAAGCGTAATGCCCTCGCGAACTTGCTCGTGTGGTCGTTCCTCACCTCCAGGTCGTCACTCTCATGAACGGTTCCCTTCTTGTGCATCTTGATGAGGAGAGCAGCGCCGCTCGCTTCATGGGGCGTCGCCGACTTGGCCAGACGGTCCAACAGGTGGCCCTCCTTCACGACATGGGGTGGACAGATCAACACATGCAGACGTGCATCTGTGCTCCACTCTATACGTGTCCGTACCGGGCGATATCCTCCGCCTTCCTTTTCTTGGTGGCCCGTGGCTCATCCTGCGTCTGTTGGTGCTCCTCAGTATCCATGGCATCCCTCTCTTGGCGTCGCCTCTCGCGCTGACGCTGACCTGCAGCCCGTCACACAACGCATCACATTCAAGTCTGAGTATGCCGTTGCAAACGTCCATCCGGACCTCTGCTTTTCTTCTTGATCTCTGCTGTGCTGTCCTCCCTCGGCTCCCCGCCCGCTGCCATTTTCTCTTTTTCGGCCTGCGCGTCGTCGGTTGCCGGCTTTTCGAGTGCTGCTGCCTTTCTTTTCTCGACCTTCTCGCGGCGCATCTCCTGCGGAGAAGCAAGGCAGCATGCAGCCAGTGTGGCTGTGCCTGCTGGTGCGCTGCTTATGCACGTGTCATACTTTGTATTTGAGGGCTCGCTTGTCCTCAATGGCAAACTCAACTATGGGACACCTGCGCATCGGGTAAGCACCAGCGCACGTAGATATGTGAATACTAGGCATTACCACACATGCTCACTTTTGCTTGGCGAACACGGTGGGGTTGTTGTTGAGGTAGCGGAGGGTTGCCAGCGCCACGCGATGCCGCCCGAAGTCAACAAACGCAAAACCCTAGATACATGTACGTCAACAAGTCAAGGAAAGACATATGCGGGTGGCTGTGTATGGGTCGAAGCCATCTGTCTACCGACCTTCGATCGTCGCACTTTCTCCTGCCCCAGCGACCCGACATAGGTCTTGCGGTCTTGGTCATACAGTGATCAAACAGGTATCTGCGTGGGCAGAATACTGACGCCTACCCTCTTGACGGCCGCCACCGCTTTCTTCTTGAGCATCTTGTCATCCTGCAGGCCCACCGTGTCGACCAGTCTCGCTTGTGGGTCGTCCCACTCAGATGGAGGTGCCCTGAATATGCAGACGAGAAACCAGTCTCATGTGACTGTGCCGTGGCATCATCCCCCGATCGCACGGCTCGTCACCTGAGAGCTGCCTTGCCCCTGTCGTCACTGGTCAGGATGGATGTGATGGCCGATCGCAGCCCATTGGGGTCAACAGACAAGGGCAGATTGCGAATAGACAAACCTGATAGACAGCAGCACCAGAAAATATAACGTAGGAAGGCAAGCACACATGTCCTCGTGCCCTCTGCGTGTTTACGGAGTGGGTTGATGGCATAGTTTGGGTTTTTCAGTTTGATTTTCTTCTCAGTCCATGCGGCCTCGCGACGCTTCATGTCGCCCTTGGGCATGTCTTTGGCATCCTGGGAGTCGGGCATGATATACCCCTTCAACAAACAACCACATAAAGCAATCATTTCTGTCAAGCAATCAGCCCATCCCGATCACTCCATTCACAAGCAAAATGAACCGCATAAACCAATCACTCACTCATCAGCTATCCAAAGGGACCATTTCATGGCTCAAAATGACCGCAAGACACATGAAGCACCCCTCTGTGAAAGAGCGGAAAAATGAAAGAGTGACTCCATGGAGAAAGACATTTTGATTGTCAGATGATGAAAAGGCGAGTTTGCTTGCCGAGGTTGAGTCACGCTCTCACGCGAGGCAGCAAACGCCCATTGGTGACTCACAGGATGGTCAGTTGAGTCATCTGAGGCATCTGATGACATTCATCCAGCCCACACGTTTGTGCGGGGCTGATGTCACCGGCCAGTCTCCCTCCCTTGCCTTTCGCTCCCCTCCCCTCACAGCCATCCATCAGCCCACCCACCCACCCATCCATCCACCCATCGCGCGAGCGACGCGATTTGATGATCATTTCGACTGATGCATATGCGCATTCACGCTGCAGGCGGGGCAGCATGATTTATGTGCCTTTTGTGCCGTCATGGGCCCACTGGCATGCAAACTAGTTTGTGGAGATCAACGGTGAGTCAGACACGGAGACACCAAGGGCTTCGCAGCCACTTGCACCCCATATGAGCGAGTGAATGGATGGTTTTTCGTTGTTTCAGAGTCGTTCTGAGCGGGGGAAAGAGAGTCAATGTGATGGAAAACGGCTCCAGTGAGTCATTCACGGCGAGATCCCCAGCATGAAAGAAGAAGATAGACCAATCACTCGCTTGCGAGTATAAACCAACCAAAAGTCTAAGCAATCAGCCCTACTGACCGCATTCATGTGTTGCGGGAATGCATCTTCATGCGTCGTTCGAAGAGTTGACATAGCACAGAAGTCCGTTTCACTCTGAGAAAAAGTCCGCTTGCCAAGAAAGCGAATTTAGTGCCACTCTTCGGCTGGTCCTCGCGGCGCGCCCAGTGAGATCCGTTTGACAGACACTCCAGTGAGATCCTTAGGGTAGCTAGTCTACCCTCCCCGAGAAACTTGCGCTGTGGTCAACTGGAGGAATTGAACCCATGAGTTGCCCTCCTCCGTCGGGGGGTCGGTGTCAGGATTGCCAGCTTGGCAAGACGAACCACTGCGAGCTTGTGAGCTAGGGTAGATTGCTATGTAACGGAGAGAGAGAGGAGAAGACAAGGAAAGACAAGGAAAGCATTCTGAGGAGACACGATCTTATCAGCCATCACCGAAGTGAGATCTGTGTTGACCACCCTTCATGATGCCATACATGGACAGAAACAACTTTGACTGACTGGTCAGTCCATCGGTCTTACTAAAGTAAAAACACTCTTACTGGGACTTACCGCCCAGCAGATCCTCTATTCATCTAACTACAGGAAAGGTCTTCACCGGCCTTTTCGCACTTGGGCGCAGCAACTTGGTTCTTGCTTATCTGAGCCGAAGTCTTCG
>CDMY01000898.1:0-12362 GCA_001179505.1 Vitrella brassicaformis | reverse complement strand
CACACAGCTCTACAAAAGGGAGAAGGACATGCATGCAATTGTATGTGTTCTTTAATTCATTGCATGGATAGTGTGATCGACGTGTTTTTTGGACACATCCGCATTCTCTGTCGAACGCGCAAATCGGCCCATCCACTGGGGGGTCGTGCACCGCGCTCAGCTTGCCTGGGCGCCTTACTTGTCTCCAAGCTAAGCGCGCAGACGGATCGGCGATTCTTCGAAACTCATTGTTTCCCGTTCTGGGGGACTTGTTGTGCCTGCCGGAGGCTGTAGGAAGGCCCCCTGATGCTTCATCTGTCCAAAAATGGCGAAGAAGACTTCTCATCCGGCACCTCGGGCATCTGTGCCATCCGGCAGCCGTCATCCATCAGAGGCATCAGCGGCGGCCAGCACGAGCCGAAGATGGCTCAGACTTGTCGGCATGGCCGTCGTCGGCGTCCTCATTGCGTGGATCTATCCCCGGCTGCTGCAGACCATCAAGCACGGCGGCCTGCTGTCGGTGCTGTCCAAGTACTTCGCTCAAGGCTTATATGCCATTGCGGACGTTGGGACCGAGCAAGTGCGGCATCTCGACGCGATTCGCGTGAAGGACGAGATAGTGACGCTGAAGCTCCTCAGCCACCCTTCGGATCTCATGGCCGCCCCGCCCTTCAACGCTGCTCCCCTGGACGAGTCGACTGTCTTCCACACGGCCGTACCGATACGCCGCTCGCCCGCCCGGCTGTTTGATGAGTCCGGGCGTGTCGGCTCCTCGTCCCTGCCTGCCAAGTGCTCGTCTGACGCCACGCTCGAGCAGCCCCGTCCCTCATACCCCTCCATCCGGCTCCTCTCTGTGGACAACGTCTTTGCGTCCTACGAGGGCATCGTGTTCAACCGGAATAGCGCTTTCTCGTCGCCTTTGTTTCAGGACATGAGCGGTCTGTTCTCGGCGATGAACCTGCACCCACACCGGTCGCGGCCGTGGATGCAGCGGGAGGCATTCTCGGCGCCTGTGAGCCACTTCCTGATGGCTGCCTTGGTGCGGATGGCCAACAGAACCTTCACGATGCAGGAGATCGAGGAGGATGGACTCTACGACGAAATCGGTAGGTAGATGCCATCCATCCATCAGAGGGACCGGTTTGTTTCTCTCTGTCTGTCTGTCTGTCTGTCTCTGTGTCTGTCTGTCTGTGTGCATGTCTGCCTGTGCATGCCGTGCGCCAGGGTACTTTTCGTCTGGTAAGAGGAGCGTGTGTGTGTCTGAGGGTGGCGGGAGGGAGGACAGGAGGAGCCAGGAACCGGAGTGGCTGCGATTCCCCACTGTGGAGGTGGGTGGGTGGGTGGGAGTGATTTGACCGACCGGATATCGCGGCATGTGCTGTGCACCTGCCTGCCCTGCGCAGTACTCATGGAGTGAGTGTATGTGTGACGCTCATGTCTGTCTTGTGTATCAGTTGCATGAGGAGCTGGTGCAGGGGCTCTTTCTGTACTCCATCAACTACTACCAGTAAGTAAATGCCACACACACACACGCGCACACACACACACACACACACACATACGCAGACACGTGTGCGTGCTGTGCTGTCTGTCTGTCTGTCCATGTATGTCTCTGTGCAGCTGGACGACTGAAGGCCTGCCGCTGCTCCTCGCCGTCCGCCCCCTGCTGCTGAGGTCGCCATCTGTCAAGCTACTCGTGTACGACCGGCCCTTCGTTCGGGAGGCCCTCGGCCTCCTGGCCATTCCACAAAGGCAGATCGTCTTCTACAATCCTTGCAGGCAGGCAGGCAGGCACGCGGGAGGAACTTACTGGACACGACAGACACCCACAAAGGCAGGCCGCCATCACCACGTGCGTGGCGTGTGGGATGTGTTGTGTGACGTGACGACATGTGGCAGGCTGTATTATGCGTGGCGGCTGTACACGACCACAGTGCGTGAGGCGAGTGTGTACCAGGCCGCATCGACCCTCAACGCCACACGCACACACATGCTCGCCACCATCGACAATTTAACACCCACACGAGCACCAGAAGAGGAGGCATCACATTACCAAATGCGGAGGATCCTCCTGGTCAACCGTCTGCCGAAGAGGGGTACCGGTGCGGTGGGATCCCACCAGAACGACCGCATCATGATGAACCTCGATGGGGTCAGGGGGGTGGTTGAGAGGGTATTTGCGGACCAGCCTGGTGCTGTGGTTGTGGATGTCTTGGCGCCCGAGACGGTCGGGCTGCGGGAACAAATGGAGAGATTCAACCAGGTGGGTGGGCGGGGTTCCGAAAGCCCAGCCCACACGCAATGCATTGCAATGGGTACATCTCTGTGTGCGTGTGCGTGTGTGTGTGTGTGTGTGGTTGCGTGTGTGTGAATGCAGGCCGACCTGGTGATAGGTGTGGAGGGTGCTGCTCTGTCGAACATCCTGTACTGCCGTGAAGGCACTCGAGTGCTCAACATCATCCCCATCAAGGGTGGGTAGGTGGGGTGGGTGAGCAAAGTAAATAAATGGAAACAGACACACACCGGACGGACGGACCAACGAAACGCATCACTCATTCTTGTTTGTGTGCCTTGCAGGTATTGTCGAGGGCTACGGGGAGTGGGATTGCGGCCAGGAGTACTACTGGTCGGTCGGTCGGACGGCACACAGCTAGTAGAGAGAGGACACTGCCTGCCGATCCGATGGACCAGCCATCCATCCACACCCATCGATGTGGTGGTGTGGTGTGCTTCAGGAACATGGCCGAGTCTCTCAAGCTGCCCTACTGGGTGGGGTAGTGGGCGACGAACGATCGCATCGCGCCACACACCCACTCACTACCCTCACTGCAGTCGCTGCGTGTGTTGATGTGTTGTGTTGATGTGTGTGTGTGTGTAGGCACTGGTACTGCGTGAGACGGCGTTCTCGTCTCCCGTGACGGTCCCACTTGATGCGTTGGAGTCTGTGCTCATGGACATCCGATTCGCGGCTATAGATAGATAGATAGGGAGGAGCGATGATCTGAGTGGCCTGCCTGCCGGTGTGGTGTCATCTGTCGGCCTGTCTGTCTGTCTGTCTGTCTCTGTGCTGTTAGCTAAGATGAACGAACCAACATGTGAGTCAATGCCCCGTACAAGCGATTGATTGCTTGCTTCATCGCCGGCCGGCCACAGAAACACTCACTGATGTCTTCCTTGTCTTGTCATCATTCATCTCATCGAATAAAGACAGATAGATACGGCGACACCCTGACTAAGGAGCCCACCCTCCACCGTCTGCACACACCACCACGCGCCCACCACACTCACACACACACGCTTATCTGTCTATCTACTTTGGGCTCCACATGCCCAGCCGTGTGTTGAAGACGATCCTCAGGTACTTCTGCAGCTTCTGGTGCTGCCGCCTGTCGACCGTCTTGATGGTCTCATCGATGGCCAGCACCACCGCAGGCCAACACGCAAACACCACCCACAGCACCCACGACGGCCCCTGAGACCTCTTGGTGGCCGACGTGTGCTGCACCGCCAGCACGATCAGCGAGGCCGCCACCTGCACCACCAGCAGCACCGAGGCCGTCACGACCAGCGGCACATTGCGGAAGGGACCGCGCTTCAGCAGACTCTCAAAGCGGTCGACGAACGAGAGGGCCAGGAGGGTGATGAACAGAGTGGTGGCGAGGGCGGCGAACAGCTGGGCCAAGTGCAGCTGAATGGGCGGCCAGTACTCGAGCCACTCCTCCAGATCCACGGCCAGGGCGGCAGGCACCGACACGGCAATGTCGCGGATGAGCTCACCGAGCTCCTCCAAGGCCGCGTAGCACCCGCCCCACTCACCTGCAGCCATCCCATCCACACATAAGAGGGCAACGCATTCCATTCAGCCATCCGCCCCCTGTGTGTGTGCTGTCCCCTCCCTCCCTCTCATCAGCACCTGTGAGCCAGTGGTGCCACTGGAAGCCCTCACAGAGCGCCCCGACCACCCCCAGCGCCTCGTCCACTCTGCCATCGTTGTTCGTCAGGCTGACCAGTGGGTGGACGATGGCCTGTTTGTCGATTGTGTCGACGGTGATGCCTTTGACAGAT
The DNA here is from genome assembly GCA_001179505.1 of Vitrella brassicaformis. NCBI lineage: Eukaryota > Vitrellaceae > Vitrella > Vitrella brassicaformis. The sequence goes on along the minus strand of CDMY01000898.1, from coordinate 8,318 downwards.
CGGTGGAAGTTCTGGTGGAGGAAGAGGAGGAATAGCGCGGCGACGGCCAGGGCAGAGGGGCAGAAGCGCAGGCAGTAGTGGAGGATGAGCACGTTGGTCTTGGCATGGGCCTTCTGGTCGACGGCCTTCAAGGGGAACTCCTGCATTATCATCTCTGTCGCCTAAGGCGAAGCAAGCAGCAACCACACACACACACACAGAGAGAGAGAGAGAGAGAGAACGATTTGTCCAGAGGCTTCTTGCCATGTGGGCCCTTACAGGGTTTGCGAGGAGGCATGTGGAGAGCAGCGGTAGGTAGATCAGCAGAATCACCATCAGCTGCACACCCTGCAAATAGACAGCGTCATGCCAATCGACACGCAGGATGGATCCGATCCAATGGAAGGATGACCGAGACGGGATATATGGAGCGTCGTGCTTACATGGAGGATGCCGGGCAGCCCCAGCAGCGACTGCAGCAGGAGGATGCACGACAGCAAAGCCGCTCCACCGACGTAGAAAACGATCGCCTGTCCACCACACACACGCGCGCGCGCGCACACACACCACACAATGCCCTCACGGCAAAGAGCGTGAGGGATCGGCCTGCAGACCTACCTGCTGAATGGAATCGACGCATCTCCTCGCCTCCTTGAACGCATTCAGCAGCAGCTCCAGAATCAAATGCGTCTCACCTCCTAAACACACACACACACACACACGCAGAATACGCACAACCACAACCAAACCACGTCCACAGCCGCCCTGCCCTGCCAGTGCTGGCTCCCTCCCTCCTGACCGATGTAGGTGTGGTGCGACTGCAGTGCGCAGGGCAGCGACGTGAGCGAAGCCGACAGGACGTACTCGGATGGGATTCGCGGCAGCACGTGTTGGTGCAGGGGCCCGACCCACCTCTTGCCGTGGCAGGAGCGGCAGATGGGGTGGGGGCCCACCAGCACCGACACGCTGCAGTTGGCCTGCCCGAACAGACCGAAGTTGCTCGGCCGCAGGGCCGAACCGATGCACGTCACCACCTCGCCGTGCTCCTGCAACCAACACGAATACACACGCAGGCACGTATGTATAGGCCGCCTGTGAGCCGAGCCTGTCTGTCTGTCTGTCTGTCTGTGGGGGACGGGAGGGGACTGGCCTGCAGAATGCCGATCATCTGCTGTATGTTCTCAGCATTGCCGTTGCAGAAGAGTGACATCAGCAGGGGCACGTTGTCGGTTTCGAGGACGTGCCGGCGGATGTCCTCTATGCCCGACGGCAGGATCACCTTGCCGTCCTGGTTCTTCCTCTCACTGATCACACACAAACACACACACACACACAAAGGAGGTTGTTGTTGTGTGTGTGGTGTGATGTCGTGTGCGCACCGTACCCGAATGTGCGCGTGAGCGATATCATGCAGTTCCAGCCGGTCTCCAGGCCAAGCTGCCCTCCGGTGATGCGCGTCCGCTTCTCGCCCTCACGAGAAAAGTACACAAACCTAATCCCCGCCTGCAGTCGCGACACAGCAGCACGACTCGCGTGGATGGCGTGGCGGGCGTATTCTACCGTGTTCGTTACCTACGTTACCTGGTGGAAGTCCTGTATGAGTGAGGACACCTCCCTGCTGGTCTGCATGCGCAGCGCTGCCATGCCCAGGAAGATCTGCTCATGCAGCAACGCCTTCAGCATCTGACCCGCGCCATACAGCGCCATCACAGGCTGTGCGCCACCCGCCACCACTCCGCCACCACCCACAAACCCCACTGGACTCATCGTCAAGCTCGTGTTGACGTAGCTCGGTGCTGCAGTGCACAAGTCGCCCTTTCCCCCCTCCCCCCAGTTGTCAGGCTGGTGGTGCTGAAATGCACCCGTGTTGGCCGATTGTCGATCAGGCGAGACGAAATCCGCGTTTGACGGCGACTTGCGGAGTGAGTGGGGCGTGCGTGGCGGGGCGAGTGCCGGCCCGTGCTGATGCTGCTGGGGATGGTGCTGGTGCTGTTGGTGCCCTCCCCTTCCCAGTCTCCCGAGTGCCCCCATCCTGGTGATGGCCAGCGCGTCCTTCGCACCCGGGAAGCACTCAGCCGCATACCACACCGACGTATATGGGGACTCTTGGGCCACCGGGGGAGGGGCCGCCAGGTCGGGTGTTGTGTGTGCAGCGGCAATGGGTGAATATGTGAGCAGAGGGGCAGTGACGGAGGGGGAGGGGTCGGCGAAATGCGCGGGGTGTGCGTGTGCGTGGGGGAGGGTCACGGGGTTGGGGTGCATCTCGACGGCGAATATGTTCTGCTCGTGCAGAGCGCGGAGCAGCTCTATTTGCTGGCCGTGGGTCAGCGGCCGGTAGCCGAAGGCGACGCCGTCGAGGCCGCTGCTCTTCCACTGCACCAGCAGCTGCCGGAGGGACTGCTTGGTCTCCTCACAGAGGGGCTGGATGCTGTCGCCGTCAAAGTAGTGACGGCATCGGTCCAGCAACACACGCGGCCGGCTCTGAGACAGGACGGAAGGCATATGAGTGACATTAGCTTGGCGCAGGGTGGTGTTGGTTCACTGATGACTTTGCAGAAGAGTTGGAGAGAGCCGTCTCGAGGGTCCTGGACGAGCCAGATACAGGTGGGCTGGTCCACCCAGTAAACCGCCCCGCTCTTGCCAGACGGGATGCCCTCCTCACTGCCCTTCTGGCCACCAGCACCACCACCACTACTGCCGCTCACATCCCTCTCCCTCTCCCTCTCCCTCTCATCACGCCTCTCCTCCGGCTCGGCAGCATCTGCCACCTCGTCACCTCTCTCCTCTTCCTCGATCTCGTCATCTTTCTCCGTCGCCGACTCCCATGCGTCAAGGCTCGTACGGATCAGGGGGCTGTCGTCGATGGTGTGCTTGGCTGAGATGGAGCGGAGCATTGACGGCTGGGTCTCTGCTGCTGCTGCTGCTGCTGCTGCTGCGGCAGTGGGTGACACACACTGTTCGGGTAGCGGGGATGGCAGTGGGGATGGAGATGGGAACGAGACGGGAACGGGCGGGTTGATGTCGATTGGGTGGTGCAGCGGTGGCGAAATCTGGGGGTTCGGGGGCGCCTGGTGCGCAGAGGGCAGGTCCTCTGATGGAAGAGGGTAGGACTCCACGGCCAGAACGAAGCTGAGGTCACAAACAAGGGTTCGGGTCTCATCTATCTCGTCTGTCATGCTGTGAAGGGTGTGGTGTGTCAGGTGTGTGACCTGAGTGGCCTGAATGCCTGGACAGCTTTCTCCGGCACGCCGATGAGTCGCGACACAGGACAGAGGCAGTCCTGCAGCACGTCCGTGGCAGGGTGGATACTCACACTTGCCCCCTCTCCACCCTCCCCGCCGCTGTAGCCCAGCCCACCCACACCACACTTGTGCACACCACCCCCTCTCCCACCAGCAACACGCCACGGACGCCTTCGCAATCGCCCCTGCCCATCTGCTGCCGGGCTCGACGATGACACCCCAGGCACAGCACCAACACCAACACCAGCACCAGCACCAGCAGTGTCAGCCGCCGACGGGACCACCTGCTCAGTCTCTTCTCTGAGGCAGTCCATGTCCATGGAGCCGCTAGAGCTCTCCACTTTGACCCAATACGCCCGCTGCAAGGCTTTGGCCGCCTGGGTCTGGGGTGGCTGTGGCTGGGTCGGGGGGTTGGTGAGGCTGGGGTTGGATGCCGAGTGTGGGAGGTGGGGCTGGGGCAGTGAATGGGGCGTCATGGTCATGGTGGTGGTGGTGCGGTCCGGGCGGTCCGGGACGGGGAGGGGGAGGGGGGCGAAGGAGGCGCCCTCAACGAAGCAGGGGGCAGTGGAGCGCGTGTCGCCCCGGAAGATGTCGCTGCAACAGACGCTGTGCAGAAACACTCCTGCAGTGGACCTGCACACACAGAGAGAGGAGGGAGGGAGGGAGGGAGGGAGCGTGTGTGTGGGGTGCATGGCGTGTGTGTGAGTGAATCAATGGGCAAATTCTCCCGACGTCACTCACTTGGATGGTTGTGAGATGAGGTTCTTCCAGAGATTCATGGCGAGCGCGAGAGGAGTGAGAGTGGCCAGGTGGGTCCGCCACGTCATCTCCTCGAACCGCAGGCCCTCGCTGCTCAACGAGTCCACCTGGATATCCAGCACCACCTTCTCTCTGCGGCCAAGCAGACAGACAGACAGACAGACACCGACCAGACATACAGAACGACAGACATACAGACACGCATCATATCAATTGCGGGACCAGAGCAGACCCCATAGTAGCATGCCAGTTGACCAACAAGCCACCCAACTTACCCAACCACCGGGCGTATGCCACCGATCCCCTCGGGCAGTGCCGGCACGTGCAGCACATCCGTCCCTCTCGGCGTGCTCGCCCCAGTCACACCAACAGGGCTGGTGGTGGCCGCACCCGTGTGACCACTCAGCGGCCCCATATTCACACCCACACCCACCCCTCCGCCGTTGACCGCTGGCAGCCCCTTGAGGTGTGCCGCCGACATGCTGCTCATCTGTGTGGGGCTGCCTGCCGCTGCTGCTGCTGCTGCGTGATGCTCGTTGGTGGTGGTGGCCGGTGAGGCGTGTGAGGAGTATGGCGGATGGACGAAGCACTCGTCTGATGCGGACCGCTGCGCGATGACGGATGGAGAGGGCTCCCGCCGTGAGGGCGAGACGGAGGGGTCCGGGGGGATGGTGAGCTCGAGCAGCGCGGGGGCGTGCACGTGGCTGAGAGAGGGGGTGCCGAGCAAACTGGGGGGGTAGTCCTGAGAACACACACACACACACACACCGGGTATGATTCGACGTCCCTCCCTCTTGTGTGTGAGGGTCGACCGTTGCGTACATTGCCAATGGCCATTGCGGATGTGATGTCTCTGGCGGGGATGGGTGGGGCGGCAGAGGAGATCTGCGGCGCGGAGAGGGAGTGCCGCACCGTCGCTGATGGCGTGGCACAGATGCAGATCTCCTGGATCGTCCGACACGTGTCCGTCAGCAAACCCTGCACACACCAACACCAACACCAACCACAACCGTCCATCCCATCCACCTCTGTTGAAACGCACAGGCGTTCTGCCGCCTGGCAGACAGACCTCTTTGTCGCAGAAGCACAGGACGGTGGTAGAGTTGAGCGTGTGCAGGAGGTTGGACGCGCCGTCGAGTCCGTGGCGGAGGATGTCGAGCAGCTCGCGGAACTGCTTGGACAGAGGAACGTTGGACGCCGAAAACTGACTCGACGATGACGCCTCCTGACCACACACACACACACACATGCCATTGCACCCACACACACGTGCGAGCGACAAACGTACCGACTCATCATCTTCCGACACAGCCGCACTCGACGCCTGTGACCGCAGTCCAGTGAGCGTTGCATTAGGCACCACCCTGGTGCCCGCGCGAAGCCACCACCTCCACACGCGGCCACGCACATTCGCCGCCGCCCACTTGACGGAGCGCGCGCCTGGTACGGAGTCGAGGGCTTTCGTCACGGCGCCGTAGAGGGAGGAGGTGCGCCACTGCAGCTTCTTGGAGGTGGATGTGGTGCGGACACCCAGCTGGTGGTTGGCGGGCTGCTGCCGGTGCACCTGGTCCTCCTGATATATCGACACACACATGGTGTGGATGGTGTGGATGGGTGGTGGGCGGTGTGTGGCGAGGGGGTGGGGTACCCGAATCCACTGGAAAAGGGATTGCAGGCGGGCGTTGCCCCACACGTCAGTGATCTGCAGCAATATCCTGCAGGCCAGCCAGGCAACCGCCCACACATGACTGACAGGCGCTGCGCACATCCGAGTGACGTGACATGTGGGGGTGACTCTGACTGACTGACCTGTGCACGAGCGGCATGAAACACAGCGAGAGTCTGACGGGCAGCAGCCACCGGTCCCGGCGCATCTGAGACGGCACCACCTGGTCCTTCAGCCCACTCCACACCTCCCTGCACACACAACACAACCACACCAGGCACGTTGGTTGATTCGCGTGTGGTTTCTCTCTCACAGACCAGAAGACGGTCGACGCGACGGTGATGATCATGGCCGCCCCCCAGATCCACATGAGCTTCCGCCGCACCAAGAAGGCGATCTCGAAGAACGTAGTGGCCGATGGCTGCCGGGTGCCGCTGCTGTCCTCGCCACCTGACTGCAACGAGTCAAAGGGACTGCGCGCGCGGGTCAGGCTGCTCTTGATCTTTAAGGACGTCTGCACACACACACACACACACACGCACACACGGGTCCACGGAAGCGCTGAAGATGCGTGTGTGTATGTGCGTTGCGCTGACCTCTAGGAAGGTCCGCACTTGTTGCAGACACGCGGTGGACGTGGCGAGGAAGGAGGCCTGCACCAGCGACGGCGGCACCTGCATGCTCGCGCCCCTCCCCTCACCGCCGCCCCCGCCATGGTGATGCTCCCTATGTGCGGGCGACGCCACAGAGATGCCGAAGACTGACGGGTCTTCGGTCGGGCTGGTGTTGTCAACATTGTCGCCACATGCACGAGAGTGTGGGTGTGGGTGGGGGTGTAAGTGGATGACGGACTTGGTGGAGGAGGGTGTGGGGTGCTGAGACGACAGAGAGGTGGGCAGGAAGCGCCGACCCGACTCGTACCGAAGGCTGCTTGGAGTGAGCACTGCAGCCAGCGACCACAGACAGACAGGCACAAGACATACAAGCGACATGGCAGGCAACGATAGATATCCTATCAAGGGAGGAGAGGACACTGGTTCTTACCATACCAATGTCTGTTGCATGATGTGTGGCTTGGGCAGCCTGCTGTGCCCGCGCGGCCGATGGGAATGGCGGAGGGGTGGCAGCGGACGAATGGGGGTGGGCGTGTGGTGAGGTGTTGGGGTGGCGGTGTTTGGCCTCCAGCAGGATGGCGTCCGTCGGGAAGAACTCCCCGGCACGGAGTTTGAACACGTCGCCTTCAACCACCTGATCGATCGATGACAGCCAGACAGGAAGGGTGATGTGATACACGCCCGTACCAGCCCTCCCCTCCCCAGGGGCATGTGCGGGGGGGGGACCAACCATGTTGTAGGGCATTCGTCGCCACTCGTTGTCCCTCAGCACCGACACCATCGATGACGACGGCGGGTCGCTGAACGAAAAGTCGTTGCTGATCATCGACGAGAACGCGCCCTCAGTGCCGATGAAGGTCTCCAAAGACTCCTTCACTTTGGCTAGCGCCCGGATTTGCTGACACACAGAGAAGGAGATGCGGTGAGTAAATCATTTTGCTCGTTTGTCCTGCTCACCTACCTCAATGCGTTGCGCGCGGTAGTTGATCCACACATTGGCCGCGATGAAGGGCAGCAGCAGCAGCACCTCCACTATCAGCAGACCTGCAGGCACTCAGACAGACAGACACACAGGGGACATCCATCCATCCATCAAGCCATCCAGCCATCCCCTGCCTCTCACTTTTGGGTGCGGTGCAGTACAGCCCCAGGAGGATGAGCACACAGGCGGTGATAACAAGCCCGTCAAACGTCAGGAAGAAGCTCCACCGCACCGACCACGGGATGCGCGTGTTCTTGGCCTCGAACTCCCGGATCAGCGACTCTATGGAGTCGACCACACGCCGATTCGCAACCGTCGTTGACAAACCGCTCGCCGAGAAGTGCCGATGCGCGTGGTGAGCGCTGCCTGCCGGATGGCCAAACCCGTGCTGCGGCTGCTGCGTGACACTGTGTGGCGGCAGCAGGGGTGTGCCTGTGGACGGCGTGCCTGCCTGTCCGCCTCCGCCTGCGGCTGATGGGATGGGGATGACGTTGAGCTGCGGCAGCCTGCCGGCGTCAGGCACCATCGAGATGGATGGGAGAGGAGGCGGGGCCCCTTGGATGTCAGATTGCGGCGCAGGAGCGCTCGCACGTCGTTCTTGATTCATCATCCTCTCACAGACGCGTCAGATCATGGTCGTTGTCAGGATTGCCAGCTTGGCAAGACGAACCACTGCGAGCTTGTGAGCTAGGGTAGATTGCTGTGTAACGGAGAGAGAGAGGAGAAGACAAGGAAAGACAAGGAAAGCATTCTGAGGAGACACGATCTTATCAGCCATCACCGAAGTGAGATCTGTGTTGACCACCCTTCATGATGCCATACATGGACAGAAACAACTTTGACTGACTGGCCAGTCCATCGGTCTTACTGACAGATCCTAACAGGTCTATCAGTGTCTTGCGCAGTATCAGCAGCAGTCAACTACTAGCAATCCTGATTGAGCAGGAGAGCTCCAACGCCAAGAACCTCCGATGGCTGTTCGGCTTCCTCGCCTTGCAGACAGCAGACAAGGCCAAGCGACTGATTCAAGAAGCATACCAGAAGCACGGCGAGAATGGTGCATGGGCATATCTAGA
>CDMY01000897.1:215313-234807 GCA_001179505.1 Vitrella brassicaformis | reverse complement strand
TGGCATGCCGACAAGGCGGCTCATCTGGCGGCGGCGGCCATCTCTTTGGGCTACGGCGGCGTGGCCTGGAACCACACAGTCGACTTATCGACCGTCAAGCAGACCGACGGCAGGTCAGCTATGGTGTGTCCCATCAGAGAGGTGGCCATCAGCAATGAGGCGCTGCTCAGCCGAGTGAGCTCATTCCGGGTGCTATCATCGCTCGAGGATCTCAATCTGAGTGCGTCGGCGTCTTCGCGAGTGGGCTTTGTGCAGCTGCGGCGTCTGACGTGTGTCTTCAGCCACCCCAACCAGGTCACTCAGATCAACCAAATCAGCCGGATGTCTGTCAACGGCGATAGAGAGGGCGGCGGCTATGATCTGCTGGCCCGGCAGCCGACCGACGAGAAGGCCTGGCTGACTGTCTGCCAGTCCTGCGACTGTGACATCGTGTCGCTCGACTTCACCAGCGGCAGAATGCCCTTCCCCATTCGCCGAGCTCAGCTGGGCCTCGCCGTCAGGTAACCACCACACACGAGTCGCCACACACACAAGTCACTGTGTGTGTGTGTTCAATCAGCCGCGGGATGTTCTTTGAGATTCAGATCGGCGCCGCTTTGCGCGACAGCGCCGCCCGGCGGAACCTCTTTGCGAACATCCAGTCGTTAGTGCGGTTCGTGCCGATGACCCGCATATTGCTGACGAGCGGGGCCTCGTGTGGGCTCGAGCTGCGGGGGCCCTATGACGTGGCCAACCTGGCGGCCGTCGTGGGAATTGGCAAGGGGCCGCTGGCCTGCAAAGCGTGTGTGAGCGATGTGCCTCTGGCCGCCGTACACAAAGGTCAGTCAGCCGGCACACACAGAGGTGAATGGCAGACAAACATCTGTGTGTGTGATGCCATCCACTGTGTGTGTTCCTTCAGGGGCTCAGCGGCGGTCGAGTGGCGGTGCGGTGACGGCCGTGCGGCTCATGGCGACGGAGAGCAATGCCGCCTTGGGTGGGGGCGGGGCGGCGTCGGCCATGATAGAGGCCGGGCTGCGAGAGGCCGACCAGCAGGGCAGACGAACGAAGAGAGACAGCGAGAGGGGGCGGGGCGGTGGTGAGAGTGAAGGAGTGACGGCCAGCGAAATGGAAATGGACTGAGTGCCTTGACAGATGTGTGTGTGTCGATCTGTACAGTCACGACGTTTATGTGTTTGGTTTGATTGTGTTGACACCTGTGGTCTGACAGTCCATCCACTGTGGGTCTCCATCACTCACACACATCTGGATCGCCGCCGGCCACTTAGCCATCCATCCATCCATCGGCACCTCAGCTGACATCAGCCACACTCATCCGCACACACAGCCACATCGATGCAGAGCCATCCCATCCGGTGTGTCGCCCTCCTCTGTGTCCCCGCCGCACACACACGCGTGTGCACGGCCTATCTCTGTGTGGGACCACAAAGGAAAGGCAACACGCCACACAGCGATGCAGCTGAAGGGATCTCTTGGGCGAGATGCACACATCGTGACCGTCGGGAGCAAAGCAATGAGTGCTGACGTGGGTATGCCGACATCGCACTCATCCACACAGACAGACAGACAGACACATACGCAGCCCATCACGGCGGGCCTTCCCTGATTCAGTCGATGTGTGTTGGCGTCATGATGCAGCCGCCCACCAGCCACTTGACGGGCCACCACAGAGACGCCTTCGCCACACCGCCCTGGGCAGTCGACTTTGTCGCCTTTGGCCCCTTCTGTCTGTGGGGTGTGGCCATTCCCTCCCTCTCGACCAGCCCCCCCGCCCCGCGATGCGCAATGGGGCCGCGGACGGGCTGCGTCTCGATTGGCTTCACGCGGGACGCCGAGGCTCTGACATCCATTTCGGGGACCACACCCACCAACGGCCGCACAGCGACCTGTGTGCAGGGCAACAGAGAGAGGGAGGGGGGGAGGGAGGGAGACGCAGCCGTGTTGGTTGGCAGGATGGTGTCTCGATATGTCGCAGTTACCTGTTTGTAGTGCGTTTCCGCGGTGGTGCGGCTGGCCATGTGTCCAATGGCCTTTTTGGCGTACACGAGCGCCTCGACCTTGACGCGCTCGTCCGGCATCAACACCGACAGAAACGGGTGGTCAATCTACACGGCGGACACACAGAGGGGGAGGGGGCGATGCCGTCTGTCTGTCTGTCTCCCCTCTGATGTGTGTGTGGATGACTCACCTTGAAGACCTCTGTGACGTCTTTGAGCGCTCTATACCTTTCGAACATCGCCGGCAGCCAATAAGCCAACGCACACACGTACTCCTCGGCACCTTCCTGTGAGGCACATCCACCCCCAACACACAAAGTGAGATTCCACCAGTGTAAAGAGGCCTTTCTCCAACCCTCCATCTCTCTCCCTCTCTCTCTGTGCAGTGCATTACCTCATATGCGTCGCAGAGGAGCTCCGCCTCGTCGTCCATGACGCCCCGCTGGACCAGATACCGCCAGATGGACTTGCGCTTCCGGCCGCTCACACGGCCCGTCGACGGGCCGCCATAGCCGTCGTCGTGCGCATTCTCCTCGAGCATCAACCCGCCCGACATAATGACAGCTCAAAGGCCGATGACGCAGAGGGGGGGGGGGACGGCAAGTGAGACTGAAAGTGCGACAGTCACTGAATGCGACTGATTGAAGGAGATCAACGCCGAATCGAATGAATTTGTGGAGCAGGGCACCAGCTAGATGTCCTCTGATGCCGTCTAAAGAGATATCAAAGAGCCTTTTTTCACTGTCGGTGTTTCGCGGCCAGGGTGGGGGCCTGGAGTCTCGAAAGTGAGCCCTCGTTCAAAGAACACCTCTTCACGCCCCCTGCGTCGCTGCAGCAAGCCATCTGCATCGCCGACCAGTCGCCATCTTTCAGTCATGTACTACTCCCCCCCGAGCCCCACAAGCTCAGCGGCCAGCTCCGTGTGCGAGACGGAGTACTACTACGCCGCCCCTGCCCACGGCCGCACCTACGGCGGCATGAGCGAGGCCGACCTGCTGGAGCTCATCAAGGCCCTGGGCTGGACCGACCCCCTGCAGCAGCAGGAGCTCGTCAAGGCGATGCTCACCTTCCCTGGTCCACTGACGCCCGTCACGGGCAGCAGCAGGCGCCCTGAGAAACGCGTTCGAGGAGCTGGATGACGTAGAAATATTCGGGATAGGCCAAGACGTAAGCGGACTGCACATCAGAATAGGCAGAAGGGGATTACACATTGCATGCACTGCAGAAACACTGATATATGGGGCTGCATGCCGCTTATCCATCGGGCTCATGATGTGTGGTCTGCTCTGTGTGCGTGTGTGTGTGTGTGTGTGTGTGGGAGATGGCCGAGACCGTCAAACCAGCGGCAATCCCCTCCCTCCATACCTCATCGAAGCTCACCAACAACGTACGAACGCCTTCAGAACAGCACACACAGCATGCAGTCAAATGTGTGGTTCCCTCTCGGCCGTTGTGCTTGTGCAGGTGCCAGAGGTTGACAAGAAGGCGGGGGCGTTCTCGTGGTTGAACCCGCTCTCCTGGTTCGCCAGCTGCCTCTCGCCAAGATACTCCTGAGAGACATGGACGGCCACTCTCTACGTGTCGGCTACCCACGCGTAACAAGTGTGCCGTGTTTTGTCGTTCTTGTTGTCGAGAATGTCTGTGTGCCGCTTAGCTAGTGACAACTCATGTGTGTTGTGCGATGCAGCTGCCTCGCTAGTGACCGGTGCAATGCAATGGAGTGGATGGTGTCAGTGATGGGATGGTGTCTTCCTCTTTTTTGTCCCCCTTGCTGGGTGTGCGTGCGTGGGGGTGACGGGATGGAAGACACACATATGCGATTTGACTTACTGCGGCAGACAGAACAACACACACACACATAGTCGGGCGGTCGGATGGTGCACTGTGCAGAGCACGAGCACGAACACGGCCACAATACTGCTAAGAGGTAGATTACATGGCACACTCGCTGGGCAATTGTGGCATGTAATGTCATGCTTTGCTGGTGCCTCATCGCTCCCCCAATGTGTGTATGTGTGGCCTGTTGTCGCTCTCTTTGGCGATGGCTGGGCGTGGCGTTTCTCGCCTCAATCACACCAACCGTCCATCCATTCAACAGGGCATCTAGCTGGGTACGTGTTCGTGTGTCTGCCCGGTGTCTGCCTCACCATCGCTGCCTCATCTTTCCTTCTTCCGGGCGCACACACACAAGACAGAGAGGGAGGGAGGGAGGGAGGGAGATGTCATTGTGTGCATACATACGTTTGTGGTGTCTCCAGTGTCGCTTTGCCTGTTTGTGATTCCTTCGCCACCCACAGAGATACGCCGTGCAGTGCGGCGGGGGGACGGGGACCGGGGGCTTCATGTGGCTGCTGTTGGTGTGTGTACGGCATGCATGGCGTGTGTCAGTGCTAAGTAAGGTGGGGGAATAGCTATCACAGATCGCCTGACTGACGAGTGGAAACTCATCTGAGTGTGAGTGATGCAGCTGACTCATGCGACGCCATGGAATGGATAGAGTGTGTGTGTGTGTGAATGGTGCCTTCCCTCGTGTCGTCCGTTTGGCGTCGGTGTGCGGCTGGCATGCGTGTGAGGTGACGGACAGACAGATGCGAATTGACAGACAACACACATGGTGTACGGTGGATGGATGGTGTATGTATTGTTGCTGCATGAGTGAGTGAGTGTGATCATGGAGAGCATGGTACCGACCATGCCATGCCGACGTGTTGTGCCCACGAAGTGATGCGTTCATGCCAATCAATCGATGCCAAATGGACACTATCCACACACATAAACACACACCACTAATCTGTATTTGACGCATATCGCGTCAGGCAGGCAGTCGCCTCAGTGACTAATTCATTGACAGCCCACTATCTTACAAGAATCCCTTTAGCTTGGTCCGGATGTCGCTCCATCTCGATATGGGCTCACTCGGACGCACTGCACATACACAGACAGGCAGACAGACAGACAGACGCACCCATACAGACACCACCTGTGTGTGTCGATCACCTACCGACCTGGTTTGAGTTTGATGACCCACAGGAAGGGCCACCTCTTGCCCGTCACGAGCATCCTACACACACATACATTATTCACACACAGGCAGGTAGGCAGACAGGTCGGTGGTGGCTGTGGTGTGGTGTGGGGGCTTGAGAGACTCGTTCGTCGGGCGTGTCAGTCATTTCCGTCAGTCAGTCACCTCTGTGGTCCGAGTGATGTGTGGTGTGCGATGCCATTCAACACGTCATTCCTGTTGGCAGCCAGCCGGACACGAGCACAGCACAGATCATCCCAGCCAGCCATCGGTATCTCCATCATAACTATTTGTGTGAGTGTGTCCGTCCATGTGGGTGCGTGTCCTGACTGTACCCCAGGTCGTGCGTTGTGACGTAGGCTGACGTGGCGGGGTCATACAGCCCTTTCAGACTCACCATGCTGCACAAAGGCACACACACGGTCGACACACTTGCGTGTGTGTGTATGTGTGTGTAGGCACCTCACTCACCTGGTGCACTGGCCTGTGTGTGGGTCGATCTCCAGCACGTAGGTCTCGCCGAACGCATTGCCCCATATACGGCCCTCCCAGTACTGCACACCCTCGACCCATCCACCCCACACGTCGAGGCAGCCTTGCAATGCATTCACTCACTTCAAGTTCGTTGACGCGCGACACCGTCCGCCCCAGACACACAATCTGGCCGGCCAATCAGCAGAACCAACCATCTACCAGACTGTGTGTCTGTCCGTGTCGGTCTTACCACCCGCCCACACGCGCAGCGCACTGCACTGACCTTGGTTCTGTTGGTGACGTGCACCTGTGCAGGCACGTCGCCCCTCTGCTCCTGGAGTGTGATGGTCCGCAGGAAGGAGTCTCCTGTCGTTGCCCACAACCTCTCGCCGTCCGTCGCCAGTCCCCACCCCTAACACACCAACACACACACAGATGCCTGCCTGCCTGCCTTCGTGTGTGTTGGGCGTGCTTACGACGAAGGGCAGGGCGTATTGCTGAGTGGGCGTGAGGGAGTCGACGTCATACGCCAGCCTGAACATATCGAAGGCGGTCCGTCTGCCAGCAGGTGGGTGGTTTCTGGTTGGTCGACATTGCTTACAGGAGGCCCTCTCGCCTGCACACACACACGTGGGCGATTGGTGCATCTCCCGCCCCTCCCCTCACCACCCTCACCATGTGAGCTGCAGGATGGAATCGTTGAACCTCACCGTGCCCTCGCCAAACAGGTCGGGCGACAAGTCATGATGGGCCAATGTGTCGCCACTCGGGAAGCTCTGCACACACGCACAAACCAACAGGCAACAAAAGCAAAGATTGGACCATTTGCCAACCACTCAATGACCCACACACTGACCCACATAGGTACCCATTTCCTGATGATGCTCTCGCCGTACCAGCCGCCCGACTCCACCACCACACTCTCGTTGAGGAAGAACAGCCCCTGTGTGAATGGCCGCACCCCGCTTACTGCATCTCCACTCGGTGGCACACTGTGGACGTGAGGGATCCGCTGCAAAACCTCATACGAATAAAACCTCACCGAGCCGTCATCCACCTCTTCATCTCGGTGCTGCAGGAAGACCACCAGCAGCGTCACTGCAGTGGCGGTCAGGACAGCCGCCGCCGCACCGACGGCAACATAGAGTTTTGGCTTTGTCCAGAATGCGGCAGCTGTCGGGTCGGGGGAAGATGCGGCAGGCAAGTCGGTCGATGACTGACGGCTGCTTTTCCTGCATGCCAGATGAATGAGTCGCTCACACACGCACAGAGGAGAGATTAGTGAGATGGACGTTGTTTCGCGTACCTTTGTCGCGTCATGACGGGCAAGAGGGACTGCATCGTCGCATTAGAAGCATCTTTGAATGAATCCCAAGGGCAGATCTTCCCGTCGTCGGTTTTGAGCTCGCCTTCGTCAGCCTATGAACCCTAGACCCTAAACCCTGGACCGACTTGCACCTTCGACACTTCCCTTACAGAACTTCTCTCTCGCGTGCATTTCTCGCAGTCCTCATGTCGCATCAGGTGCCCCTGGATCTGTGGCGGAGCAGCCGCTTCGGCACCATCCATGACATGCTCCCCGTCAGATGCATCTCCGGCACTGAGGGATCTCTCATCAACAGCACGGTGATGCTCCGCCGCATCGAGGGCTCCCTGACCCGCCACGGCCTCGACGGACTCTTCGACGTCCAGCGGCAGCATCAAGATGAGGACAGCAACCAGGATGACGAGGCAGATGGAGCCGCCCCGACGAGCGCCCCGACAGATGCACCTGCTGATGTGGTGATGCCCGATGGGCTCACCTACTTCGGCTACCTCTCCCGCTGCGCCTGGGTGTTTGAGGAGGGCGCGGCCGTGTGGCCGTCGATGGCACTTCACGCCCGGGTGGCCAAGAACTTCGAGGTGGTGGAGCAGCTGCCGATACGGCTGCCGCCTCAGGGCATCATGGACACCATCCCCAGCACAACGGCCTTCAGACAGCTGCCGCTAGCCATCGGCATCTACAAGACATTCGGGCAGCTGCTGACCAGGCGTGGCCACCCGAAGGCCCTGGTGTTGATGGACAAGGCGGCGTGCGAGCGGCTCAAGGAGGCGGGGAACGTGCACTATCGTGAGGGGCGATACGACGATGCCATCAAGCTCTACTCAGGTGAGGGCGTGGGTGCGTGGGTGGGGTGGGAACCACGACATGTGTATGGGGTGTGGGTGTGTGTCCGTTGGGCAGAGGCGGTCCGTGTGTGTCCTCGGGACCAGCAAGGCCTCAAAGCCATCATTCTCGCCAACAGGTGTGTGTGCAAGGAGGGAGGGAGGAGAAGGGCGCCGCAGACTGTGTGTTCTCTGTCGTCTTGTGTGTCGGTCAGGGGTGCGTGTCACATGCAGCAGGGCCACTATGACGAAGCGATCAAGGACTGCACCAAGAGCATCAAGCACGACCAGCAATACGTCAAGGTGACTAGAGCGATCACGACATACGGTACGCTGCATTCAGGCCTTCATGTCTGTGGTGTGTGTGTAGGCCTACCACCGCCGCTGCACTGCGTACGAGTCGCAGGACAAGTGGCGGCTGGCATTCAGGGACATCCTTAAGGTCATCCAACTCGACCCGTCGCAGTGGTACACACACACCAAACACAACACAACCCAACACAACGCTGCACACACGCCCATCCCCCTTTGCGTGGGTATGCCTGTGTGCCCATTCACTAGAACAAGGCTGAGGGACCGCCGGGCGATGCTCAGGACAAAAGGTGTTAAGACAACCCCCAGCCACACGATGGGAGAGCACATTTCTCTGTTCTCCTTCCCTCTCTGTCTGCCAGCCCAGGAGGAGCGTGAGCATGACGGCGTCGACGAAGGTGAGGAGACCGAGTCGGAGGCCGGCTCGGAGGACAGCCTCGACCACGAGGCAGGCACCCAACACGATCGGTATCGGCTGGGCGAGGAGGCATTCCGCATCGTCCCCTACGGCGACTTACCCGACGACCATCCCTACAAGGTGCGTTTCTCAAGTATTCTCCTTTCTGTCCGTATCCATCCTCACTTACACCTCATCAGGCCTCGTATTCGACAAGCGACCCTGTCATCCGGGCGGGCATGGGCATGGGCATCGGGCTGTACCCCTCATTCACCACCTTCGCCATGCGCCATACCCTGCCATTCGGAAAGCCGCCCCGACATGAGGAGGCCATCGGCTACCACGGCCCTGCCGACGACAAATTCATGGCACTTGCCACACAGCCCATCGACATAGGCGACTACCTCACCATCGACTACCTGCAGGACTGGGGGCGGCTGGACAACTTCCGGCCCACAGCACCGACCGCGTTCCCGGCCTCCCTGCCCTGCTTCCGCTTCAGAAACGTCATCGTGCATGGCCATCGGCATGGCGAGACGACCGTCGCCTTCGTCGGGGTGAAGATCACGGGCATGGACTCACACGGGTCGACCGGCGAGGCGTGCCTCTACGACGAGGAACTCAGCGTCGAGAACGCGCTCAGGCAGACCTCCCGTGAGGACGCGCTTCAATACATCAAGGATCGCGAGACCTGCCTCGACCACTGGGGCCGCGTAGTCGACCATTTTGGCTTCAAGGGAGTAGGCGGAAACTATTTTTTCTCCAGACAATGACGTGGAGTCCGCGTGTGTGGATGCGCACAAGGCCTGCATGTCGTCAAGTTTATGTGTATGTGTCTTGCAATGGTTTTTTTGCAACATCATTGCATTCATGTCTCTACCTACATTCGAGATGCATGTCACGAATTTATCTGTATGCATTATTGACGTGGCTTGTAAGCGTTTTTCGACCGCCGAACAGCCGCTCTCGATCAGCTTGCTCTGGGCCTTTTCTCTCAACCAGCATGCGCAGCCTTTCTCCTCCCACGTGCTACGTCCGTGTCGCATTGCCTCTTTTGGTGTGTGCGCAAGTGCGTGTTGAGACCAATGTGTGTGTTTTTTGGTTCGAACCAGGGTGCGTGCACGCGTCGATGCTGATGCGTCTCTACTGCGAGCGGACCCTATGCATATTTCGGTGTCTGTGGAAGAAGGTGCCAAGGGCTCGAGTTAACCATTTTCATGGCCGACGTGTCATTCGTCCATCGATGCATCCATCCATTCAGTCAATCCGCCCTTCCCACCTCTCAATCCTCAGTGTGCATCTCTCTCTTGCGCCGTGTGTGTCGTGTCGGCCGCACTCACCTCACTCACTGTCAGACAGTCACTCGAATGAGTCGCTGATGTATTCTCTGATGTCTTGCGTGTCGTGTGCGGGGTCGTCGTATGTGATGCCTTCCACATTGAGGCCAGATGGGGGCCCGGTCGGCAGCACTCCGCCACCTCTCACACGCAGCGACGGGTTGCTCTTGTACAGCAGCGCACGCTCCTTGTCCTGCATGATGCTCGAACCCAACACAGTGCCAGTCGTCAACTGCACACACACACACACACAGCGAAAGGGATAGAGGGAGATGGTGTGCGTGTCTGTCTGTCGTCTCTCTCTGTTTGGTACCTCTGACGGCGGCTGCGGTGGGATCATGGGCCGTTCTGGGCGATCTGCTGCATCTGGAGCATCTCCTGCAGGAAGATGCGAGTCAGCTCCTCTATCTCTGGCCAATGAATGACACACACAGGAGGAGAAAGTGTGTTGGTGTCTCTTGTTTGTCAGTGTGTCAGCCGTCTGTCCATCACGTTGTTTCTGGCTGTCGATGAGGAACTGAATGTTGCGCCGCCAAGACCCTGATCGAACAGAGACACAGAAAGTGAGTGGCCTGTCTGTATGTGTGTTTGTCCACTCACTGAGTGATTGACGGTTGACTGACTGACCGAGTCGTGATGTTTGCTTTCGTAGCTCTCTGTTGAATTTGATTGCGCTCTCCCGTCTGTTTCTCCTGTCGCGCACGTCGCGGATCTGCCGATCGTAGTCGACATTCAGCACGGGGAACTCTCCTGAGTGAGACGCACAGATATATACCCTTCTCTGTCTGTCTGTCTGTCTGTCTGTGTATGTATGTGTCTGTGTCTCCCACCGTCGTCCATGTCCTTGCCTGCAATGCATTGCAATGCCACCACACACGACCGTCGTGACTGACTGTGTGTGTGTCTATGTGAGAGTGAGTGTCTCTGTCTCCCTCTCATTCTGCTCACCCAGCCACGGCCGGTACATGAGTCCGCGGCCGCCACGCACCGGATCAACCATCGGCGCCTGCAAACCAATGAGCGCCACATATCGATTCGATTGATTCGCTCTTTCATGTCAGTGGGTTGCTTGCAGGCCGCAGAGAATTCGGCGGGAAGTTCTCGTCTCCTCTTCTCTCTGGGCTCACGCCATCGGCTCGCGAGCCAACGACAGCCAAGGCCAGCAGAATCGTAACGACACACACACTCGCACGCGTCATGACGGCTGTGTTGGTGACTTGTGTTCTTTCGGTCGGCCTTCGCTTCTCACAGCGCTTGATCGATCGACCAGTGAATATGAGTCGCCACATATGTATGTATCACACAAATACAGACTGACATACAGACTCACATGCATACAGACAGTCAGCCAGTCAGTCAGTGAGTAAATCGGACGGACACTCAGCGGGACGAAAAAGACTCTCGTGCGTGGCACTAAGCAGGAAGCGTCCGTGTGAAAAAGGAGAGAAGGAGTCGATCTACTCACTCGTCATTCACTCGGCACTTTGATTGGTTCGTCATCACCTATCCATCACTCCTTCTTCTTCTCCTGACGGTAAGCCAGACCTTGATCCAGCTTGCACTTTGTGAGTCACTCGCCTTACCTTAGCCTGGAGCTTTCTGATTTGGCTATCGTAGTCGACGAACATCAGGCACGCACCGACCAGCGCCAAATTCTTGCACACCTGGCGAGCCATACACATTCACGCGCAGAGAGAAACACAACAAGTGCGTGTTTGGTTTATCGACGTGTGAGACTGAGTGAGTGAGGCGTGCCTGGACGATTGTCATCCACTGCTGCTGCGGGTCTCCCTCGGCCGCCAAGTAGTCTCCGTAGTGCTTTGTGAAGCCCACAATGATCAGGAACACCGTGTAGCACGCGGCACTGGCGCACACACACACGACATGTTTCCATGATAGATGCATGATTCCCTCCGCAGTCGTGCCTCACCCCGGCTTCATCTGTCCGAAAAGGATGCAGAGTGAGCCCAGGAAGGCCAGCACAGCCGTCCCAACCACAATCGCAGGAGCGTACTCAGCAGGAACCCTGCATAACGACACACCAGTTGAGACGGCGGTTTTGCATAGATGCTTCCTCATCGCCCACCCTGCCTTGAGAGGCTGGTTGATGCTGAGCTCCCATTTCTGCAACAGACACAGAAACACCCAGTGAACGGTGACGCATCTGACGCGCACAGGAGCCCACCATGAGAGATCTGACGTTTCCGAGGATGAAGATGATTATCTGAAACACACACACAGCACACGTACACGCATCGGCTCCGCTTCATTCATGACGGTGGTGATCTCGCTTACGAAGAACACTCTGCCGAGGACACCCACAGGGCCAACTGCCATTGTTGGTTAGCCTTGGCCACGCTCGCAACGAAATGCCGCGGTCGACGCGAGCTTGAAGCCAGACGATCCACAAAGGGGAATCCACGCAAGCGTTGCCAGCAACGCTGGAGCGCAGCAACGCTTCTCAATGCGCAATCCACACTTCAGCTGACATCTGCCAAAGCGGTTGCAAGCCGCCCTTTTATCGGAGACTTTATGGGGGAGAATGCAGTCCCACAAGCGGTCCTCAAGGAGGGGGGAGCGTCCGTGCCCGTCAGCTCAGTCCCTGTGCCTCTGTGGAAGGCCCGACGGCTGCTCAAGGACGCCCTGTCTGCCACCCATGCAACTGCTGCGCCGTTCTCGAGTGGCGTATGTCGATGGGAGTGCTCGGTGGCGGTCCAGAATGCTCGTGACGCGATCATCTGGCTCCGCAATCAGTCCCTGCACCCTCAGGTGTATTTTTCCAACCCCTCTGGCGACCTCGTGGCGGCAGGCGTTGGCGCGGCGCACCTCATTACGGGCAATGGACGGCTGGCGGAGAGTGACGTGCAGGTGGAGGCGCCCACCGCAGTGCACTACTACGGCGGCGAGCGGTTCGACGTGACGGCTGAGCGGGACAAGGAGTGGGAGGCCTTCCAAGACCACTTCTTCTTCCTCCCTCTTATCGAACTCAGGCGCACCGCACCACACAGAACCGCAACGGCAGCAGCGGCGGCGGCATCTCACAGGCAAGGCAGCTCAGCACGAGAGGTGGATTTTTCTAACGAGAGGAGGACCGACGAGGCCCGCAGGAGTGAAGACCCAGTGAGTTGTCGGTCACGGGAACCGTATGAGTGGACGTTGAGCCTCACACTGCGGTGGAGGGCGGGTGATGACCGCGACAGGAGGAAGAGGGACGGTGGCGACACGATTGCTGAGGATGGCGAGGAAGCGCTGCTCACGTGGAGGCAGAGCCGCAGGAAGGCACTGGAAGCGCTGCATCAGGTGAGAGGGGGGTGACCTCTGGATCGGCATTTGCAGAAACTCACCTCACTGGGTGCCTGTTTGTATGCTGTCCGCCTGTCTGGTTCAGATGAGTTATGAGTTTGATCGTGTTCTGCGGCCTCCGTATTGTCTGCCGCCTCCCCTCCCGCCCCATCGGCCGCTCGACGAAGAGAGCGGCGAGGCCTTCGAGAGGTGGACGGCGGCCATCAACACGGCACTACAGGATATCACCGATGGCAAATACAAAAAGGTGAGAAATGACGCCATCCAGAGAGCTTCGAGCAGCTGATATTGACGTGTCGTCTTGTTCGTGCATTTCAGACGGTGCTGGCTCGGTCGGTGCAGCTGAAGTTCCCTGATGCCCTCGAGCCTCTGGATATCCTGCTGCAGCTGTATGGATCGACGCGAGCTACCACTGGGTATGCCGCATACACAATGGATGCGTAGAAGCCAGAAGAGCCACCACTGATGCGTGGGTGTTCGGTGTGCAGGTACTTGTTGTGTCTGAAGCCCAGGGCATCTGTCGGCTTTGTTGGGTGCACGCCAGAGCAGTTGCTGAGTGTTCGGCAGCAGCAGCTGTCCACCGTGGCACTTGCTGGCACCAGGCCACGGGGGGCGACAAAGGTGATATCGTAGCCGAACACGTGCCGTAGCGGTCCCCAACATTCTGCCTGCCTGCTCTTGTGTGTGTGCATTTCAGGAGCAAGATGATGCATTGGCGCGTGAGCTGATGGAGGACCCCAAGGACCGCACAGAGCTCGACCTGACCCTCGAGAGCATCCAAGTGGCTCTCACGCAGCTCGACACGTGTCTGCACGACTCGGCAGACCCCTGCCAGCCGCCGCCCCGGCAACAGGACGACCAGTCGACTGAGGGCATTCTGGACAGCCCCCGGACGGCCCCGAGTCCCACCGGTCAGAGCTTCATCAGCAGCGAGTCCGAGACGACCATCGGCGACTCGTTCCAGTCGCCAGAGGCCGCCCGTGCGGTCGCCAGGCCGCCGGCAGACTTGTCGCAGCAGCTGGTGGTGTCATCCCTGCAGGTCAAGCAGCTCAAGCACGTGCAGCACCTCTTCAGGACCGTGCGCCTCAACCTCCAGCAGGCCCTGAGGTCATACGCGCCACCCACCGATGTGACCGACAGGGCCGACAGGGGCGGCCAATCCAACTCGGGCCTGCTCCGCCTGGGCGTGCGGCTCATGCATGGCCTGCACCCAACAGCGGCCGTGTGTGGGCTGCCCAAGGGCATCGCTGCCGATGCGGTGCGGCGCCTTGAGGACTTCGACCGGGGCTTTTACGCAGGACCGGTCGGCTATGTGGCAGCCACGGGCAGCGAGTTCGCCGTCGCCATCCGGTCGGCGCTCATCCGGCCAGATGACAGCGGTCGCCGGCCGTCGAGTGTAGTGCATGTCTTCGCGGGTGCGGGCATCGTGCCGGGGTCCACAGCGAGCGGCGAGTGGCGCGAGACGGCAGTGAAGATGAGGAACTTCGTCGAGGTCCTCGGACCTCCCGCCCACCCTCTCGCCCTCCGCTTGCGCAGCGCACCCAACATCAACACCATGGGGGGCGTGGCCATTGTCGAAGAGTTCCTGCGTCTCGGCATCTCGCGCTTCTTCGTCGCTCCTGGATCGCGGTCATCGCCGATTGTCACGGCCCTTGCACGCCATCCACTGGCCGCCAGGGTGACCACGTCGGTCCACGACGAGCGGGGGGCGGCATTCATGGGTGTGGGGTATGCCCGGGCGACGGGGCGTGCGGCGGTGATAGTGGTGTCTTCTGGCACTGCCGTGGCGAATCTGTATCCGGGTGTGGTGGAGGCGTGGCAGGCGGGGCTGCCGATGGTGCTCTGCACAGCTGATCGGCCGCCGGAGCTGCGTGGCCGAGGGAGCATGCAGACCATCTGGCAGCCCGACATATTCGGCAAGTACGTGCGGTGGATGAAGGACGTGAGCTGCCCCACCGACCACATCGCCCTCAGTCACCTACTGGCCGACGTCGACTGCGCCGTGGCGCATGCAGAGGGTGCCAAGGGGGGCGGCAAGGGGCCCGTCCAGCTCAACCTCCCTTTCCGCGAGAACCTCGCACCAGACGGCGGCCCCGTCCGCGGCACGCCGGGCCTGGCGTCGACCTGGTCGCACGGATGCCTGGATGGTTTCGGTCATGGCGACGAGCGGCTCGCGAAATGGCAGCAGTCGTGCTCGCCCTACGCCATATACGTGCCCGGCGAAGGCGGCGGGATGTCGCGAGATGCCGCCAGCGAGGTCCTCTCGCTACTTTCGAGTAGCAGGAGGGGCCTGGTGGTGGCCGGTGGAGGGCAATGGAGAGAGGGCGATGTGCAAGCCGCCATCTGGCTTGTTGGGCAACTCGGATGGCCTGTTGTGACGGACATCACCTCCTCTCTTCGCGGTCCCATCGACGAGCACAACAAGCAGGCGGCCGAGAAGATCGAGCACGTCGCGGCTGCCGACTTGCTGCTGGCAGGGTGCCCTTTCATCACCCACCACCTGCGGACGGACCTGGTGCTGCAGCTGGGGATCCCCCTGACGTCCAAACGGATGTATGCGCTCATCGAGACCGCCATGAAGAAGACAGCAAACGAAGCTGCCACCATCGTGGTCTCTCCCGAGCCTCACTGTCACGACCCAGATGCGGTGATGACCCACCAGCTGACATGCTCGATCGCCTCCTTCGTGGAGGCCCTCGACGACGTCGCCCGGCCGGCTGCCATCAGTGAAGTCGCCCACGCGAGCGAGCTCTGTGGTCTGGCGGACCTCACTTCAATCGCGATCGCCGGAGCGGCCAATTTCTTGAAGGCGCAAGAAGGCGAGAGCGGTGACGGGTCGTCGTCCTCGGCTGCGCTGTGTGAGCCTGAGGTGGCCCGACTCGCGGCAAGCTCCGCCCAGAGCACCGGTGGCCTCTTCCTCTCCAGCAGCATGCCCATCAGAGACGCCGACTCGTTCGGATCGCTGCCTGACGCCATCGCCACCGCACCCGATGTCGGCAGGTCAGACGAAGGGCCTGTGGGGTGCGTTGCGTCCAACAGAGGGGCCAACGGCATCGATGGGGTTCTTCACAGCGCCATCGGCTACTCCCTCGGCCTGGGGCAGCCTGTGACGGTGTTGCTGGGTGATGTGGCGGCCCTGCATGACATGGGTGGGCTGCACACCCTTAAGCAAAGCGGCGCGTCCGTGTCGGTCGTGGTCGTCAACAACGGCGGCGGCGGCATTTTTCACTTCCTCCCCATCGCGGCACACAAGGACGTCTTCTCGCCTCTCTTCGACACCCCACACGACGTCAGCTTCGAGGGCATCTGTGCGAGCGTCGGCCTGCCATACTCGCGGGTCAAGACATCCGAAGAGCTGAGTGCCGCAGTAAGTGGCAAGTCGGCCTTCCCGCGAGTGATTGAGGCAGTGTGCACGGACAGAGAGAGCAACGTGAGCATCCATCGGGACATCCAGAGGGCGGCTGGTGATGCAGTCGTGACGCACCTGGCGAGAAGCATACGCTGGTGTTGGTGGCGTGGAGGGTGCCGCGACAGCCCCACGGTGGTCTTCCTCCACGGCTGGCTGGGGTCAAAGGACGACTGGCGGACGGTCATCGCATCTCTGACGCAGCAGGCAGGCGGACAGTGTGTGGGCCTGTTCGCTGTCGACTTGTTGGGGCACGGCGGGACCCGATCTGCTGCAGAGGGGCTGGCTGCCAGCCTGGCACACACACCTGACGTCGTCACCACCTCTCTGCTTGACCTGCTGGCCAGCGAAGGCATCACCGACGCCATTCTGGTCGGCTATTCCATGGGCGGGCGGCTGGCGATGCAGCTCATGAAGAAAGCACCTCAGCGCGTTCGTGCGGCGGTCATCATTGCGGCCGACCCAGGCGCGACGGACCCGGCGGAGCGCCATGAGCGCTTTTGCAAGGGACAGGTGCTTGCTGGCCGGGTGGAAGCGATGGACAGGTAAGTTGGCATGAAGTACAACATGTCGACAAGGTGATACATGTCATCCGTGTGCGTGTGCAGGTGCGCGTTCGAGCGTTTCCTTCGGTCTGAGTGGTACAGCATGCCCATGTGGGGCCCCCTGGCGGCCCCATGTAGCCCCCTAGAAGACAGCGATCAGCAGCCGACCACCGCTCTGCTCACGGACATCATCCGCAGGAGGTGTCGCACCTCACCGCGCGCGGCCGCAGCGTCCCTCCGTGGCATGAGTGCTGCACTCCAGCCAGACCTGAGACCGACGCTCGTGGACCCGCCATGCCCTGCTCTCTTCATCGCAGGAAGGTATGTCATCGAGCAACGGCACAAGGATCAAGCTGCATGAGTGCCCTACGACGTGTTCTCTCCTCTGTGCTGTCTGTCCGTGTCTGTCCGTATGTCAGACACGACGCGCGATATCACGCCATCAGCGAGGAGCTTGTCGAGAGCAGCATTGAGGGCCGAAGACTGGAGGTGGCGACAGCTGATTCAGGCCACGCTGTGGTGGAGGAGCAGCCCACGTGGCTCGCTCAGGCGATAGGCGCATTTTTGCAGAAACACCAACTTGTCGCCATCGACGATGCCACAGCGGCAGCAGCAGCAGCACCGCCCCCACCTCTCCCCTCCCCCGCCCCCGTGCTTGATAGCCTGGCGATCGTCCCCTTCACGATGGACCTCTCCCAGCCCCTGCAGCTGAGTCAGTTCGACGCCATCACGGAGCGGAGAGGCTGGCTCATCCTGGCGCGGAACGCCGCAGGCACCGTTGGGATCGGCGAGGTGTGTCCACTGCCGGGCTTCCACAACGAGACCCACGGCGAGGCTGCAGCACTGCTGACCGGGCTTGCGGGACAGCAGGGTGTGGACATACCCTGGCAGCTGGGGGCCCTCAGGGACTCACGTGCCTTCGACGCGTGGGTGACGACGCTCAAGGGCGGTCGGCAGCCTGTGGTCCCGTCGGTGCGCCTGGGGCTGCAGCAGGCGGTGCTCCACCTGCTGGCTCGGGAGAGGGGACAGGCCATTCCGGAGCTCGTCACGAGCATGCGCTCAGGGACGAGTCGGAGCTCCCATGTCCATCTGAACGGCCTCAGGGTCCGCAGCCATGCCACCATCGGCGGGGACGCATCATCGTCATCTGAGCGGTGCGTCCGCTATCCAGTGGTGAAGGTCAAGGTCGGCGGGAGGTCAACCGCAGAGGACGCGAGGCGCGTCAACCAGATGGCCGAGGACGTCATGGCCGACAGCGACGGCGTGGCGCCGAGGATCCGGCTGGATGCGAACCAGGCGTGGCTGCTGCGCGAGGCGGACGCCTTCTTCCGGCAGCTGAGTGAGCGGTCGCTGGCCCTTATCGAGTACGTCGAGGAGCCATTGGCCGACTGTCAGCTGCTGCCCGTCTTCCACAGGGCCACACGCGTCCACTTCGCACTCGATGAGAGCCTCTACCAAGGTGGGCATCGGCAAGGAGCACCACTACCCGTGGGGATGTGTGCATGAGCCTGCTGTCTTTTGCTTGCCATACAGAGCATTTCCGGCTGTCGGATTTGCCGAGTCTGTTTGGGAAAGGTCTGGCGGCGCTGGTGCTGAAGCCGGCTCTCCTGGGCGGCTACGACAAATGCCTCGACTTCCATTCCGTCGCGTCGAAAGCAGGTGTGCCGTCGGTCATATCTGCGGCCTTCGAGTCGTCCGTCACCCTGCACCACCATGCACTGATCGCCTCCATGCTCGACACCGTGACGGCTAGTGGCGCCACGAGCGCTCCAGTAGGGTCTGATGTGGTGTCGCACGGGCTGAGCACGTTTGAGACGCTGGCATCGGATAGCGTGCAGCAGTGCTCCTTCAGCTGTGCTGTGGATGAGGAAGGGCTCGTCGACATACGTGTCTGCCAGGTGGGTGGGGGGCGGAAAGAGAGACATGCATGACGAGAGATGGCTGATCTGTTTGGTTCTGTTGGTGTGTCCTGTCCTGTCCTGTCCTGCAGGCGATGTTGGACCGTGCTGCCGAGAGCGCCAAGTTGAAGTGGGCCCACGACGTGTGATGAAGATGGAGGAGCGACATCAACCGACGTACGGACATTTTTCCCCCTCCCTGTGCATTGCATTGCACTCATGCACCACACCCAGCCACCCACGTCAGTCATGCTGTGCTTGCATACCACACCACCCACACAGTCAGTCGTTCGGTCGATCCTCCGGGACGCATTCATCCAATCCATTGTGTGCACACCACACCCGTCACCACCCACCCACTGACTCACTCGCGAGGTCATTTTTCACTCGTTGGTTGCGCTAGTGCTAACGCTCCTGCCGTGGATATGCTGTGTCGCTGTGGATGGACGGATGGATGGATGGGTGGATGCGCCTGAGTTTATTGCCCCGAGACTGCCCTCTCTTGTCCGCCTGCCTGCCTGCCTGCATCTGTGGCCGGCTACTTTTGGAATTCGCCTGCTTATTTCTTGCCTTCCTGCCTGCCTGTCTGCATACCATTTTGCTGCGCCCACGAACGAATGGCTGGGTGCTTTGTCTGGTTGGCAAGGGGGGGGGGGGG